>WWET01001096.1:0-12598 GCA_011038615.1 Limnodynastes dumerilii | reverse complement strand
TCTGGATTGGATCAGGCCCCTTGTGCTTAATGTGCATGAACCTTAAAGAGTGTTCATTTTTATTTAGTTACAAGGTTGAGATAAACCATTCTAATAAATATCAACAATCAACAACTTGTGTAGTATGGTTATGCTGAGCGCTACAGCGCTCAGTGTAACATCGTAGCTCTGGATCAGGCCCCTTGTGCTTAATGTGCATGAACCTTAAAGAGTGTTCATTTTTATTTAGTTACAAGGTTGAGATAAACCATTCTAATAAATATCAACAATCAACAACTTCTCATGTGTAGTATGTTAAGCATAAAAACAATGGTGATATAATCTATGACAAAAAAATGAAGGAGTGTATATCAGACCATATTTTCATAATAGGTTAGAGTCACATGACACCCTTCCCCATATCGGTCCATCATACATTGATTAACCATCTGATAAATCATACCTTTTTCTGGTAAAACTATCATAAGTAAAACGATAAATCCATAAGATAAGATAATTAAAAACATATAATGTGACAGCATAATGTCCATACCAATAAATAAGGAGATTCTCTGCATTTATAATACAAGAAATGGACTAAATATTTGAACAGATTTATCAAGGAAAAAGGTAACATACGGGGTTGGAGTCACATGACCCCCCATATTCCTATATGGTTTTATGGTATTTTTTAAGGTGGGGGGCCACAAGGGGCCACTCACCTTAAAAAATACCATAAAACCATATAGGAATATTTTCAAAATCCACAATGGTTGTAGGTAAGTCGTTCCACAGATGCAAGGGTGTCTTTCTCTGAAAAAAATAGGATATAAATCACTTTAGATCATATACCTCTTTCGAGGTCAACCCTCTACAGAAACCATTTGACCTCAAAGTCCTGATTGGTATAACGTATTCAATCTAAATATTAACTCCATTTCCACCTTAGCAAGGCTGGATCCCATATCGTTCTTCCGCCAATGTGTGTCAATCTTCTTTATACCGCAAAATTTTATGATATCCTCTGTTTTTCCATAATGGTATTTTTTTAAATGTAGGATGTTCCTCCAGACCCTTTTTTATGTTCCGAAGATGTTCGGCCCATCTAGTTTTTAGGGGTCCGGAGGTACGACCTATGTATTGAAGGCCACATGTGCATTCAATGATATATACACAGTTTTTCATATTACAAGTGATGAACTCGTGTATCTTGAATTCTTTTTGATTAGATATAGAGGTGTATGTTTCCACCTTTTTCTGTCCCTTGGTGTTTTTACACATTTGACAGTCCCCACATCTATGGAACCCCCTCGATGTAATTCTAGATGGGGTACTCATCCTATTTTCAAAAACGCTCCTAACTAGACCATTCTTCAAGTTTGGGGCATTTTATAAATAAATTTAGGATTAGTACTTATATGGCCTTCTAATTCTCCATCACTTTTCAAAATATGTCAGTGTTTCTTAATGATCTGTTCAACTTTCTTATGTTGACTTGAAAATTTGCATATAAAAGGTACCTGAGACATTGTGTCACCATTATTCTTAACCTTAGGAATTAACAGAGAGTCACGTTCTATTTTCCCTACTTCCTTTATGGTAGTGTTGAGCTCCTTTTCTGAATAACCTTTACTCAGAAATTGTTGTTTCATGGTTTCTGCATGTCTTATGTATGACGTCTCTTCTGAACAATTTCTTTTTAGTCTCATGAATTGACCTTTTGGTACATTTTTTAACCATAGGGGATGATGGTTGCTATTAACAGGTATATAAGAGTTGGTGTTGGTACTCTTTATATAATTTTGTGTTTTAATGGCCCCATCTTCAATGTAAATATTGAGGTCTAAGTAGTTGACAGAAACTTCACTTATATCAAAAATTAATTTGATGTTTAAATCATTCAGATTAAGCATATTACAAAACTCCTGAAGTTCCTCTTCAGACCCCCCCCCCTTATAAAAAAAAAAGACATCATCTATATACCTCAGCCATGAGACCAGGTTCCGTCCCCCTTTTGGGATGATGTTATTCTCCCAAAAGGCCAAAAATAAATTGGCATAACTGGGGGCGAACCTGGTCCCCATGGCTGTACCACGTCTGTATATAAAAATCCCCATTAAAACTAAAATAATTATTAAAAAGGATAAACAAAATACCTTCCAATAAAAATTCTATGAGGTCTGGATCTAAGGAGGAAAGGATAGGAAGCAGTCTGCTTTTATCTTAATCTTTCCTCCTTAGATCCAGACCTCATAGAATTTTTATTAGTAACAAACTGATAGTAACAGTAACAAAGTAACTATGTAACAAACTGATAATTTGTATACTTATATCGTTCACTGTTATAACTTTTAATATTGTAGAAGTAGGATGTTATAATATATTTTATATGAAGTTTCCATTTCGAAATAAGATTTGGAAATATAGCATAGCGGCATACAGGGTCTAGCATGAGAAGTAGGCATTTAGGACCCAGCGGGAGAAGATCCGAACGGAAATGGACCATCTGCCGGAAAACTATATAAGCGGGACATAGGAGATACAGAGTCACTTTTTGAAAAAGGGCGGAGCCAGAAACGCGTCAAAGTGATCACAGCAGGAGAGACCCCTGGACGACTTACAGCTTATTACCATTGTGCCCTTTGCGGAGAGGATTTGGAGTGCAGCCGTCTACTTGGATGTCCCGGCCGCGGCTCCGATTATCAACATCTAACCCTCACACTGGGACAATAGGGAATGCTAACTGTCGTTATCTGGGAAACTTGTAAACTGCATATTTATGTTTTATGGAAAGTTTTTAACCACAGTAAAGTTTATTTATAAGTGATCCTCAGTGTTGTTTCCATTTTACAGTGGCCACTTGATGCACTTTATTATTTTTAGTGTGGTTTTTAATCATGTCTCTCTTTCTCCTACTTTGCATGATGGATGTCTATGAGGAGCATTAAACATCTCTATTGGATTCTCATTAAGGAACCTGGTTCTTAAAAAACTATTTTAAAGACACGCTGAATTCTTCTACTACTCTTCAGGAACTTTATGGGACTAAAAGTGTGAATTTCAGGTTTATTAATTTTTAGAAGTAACCCTGTATGCTGCATTATTGTGTGTACATCTAGTCACATAGATCAGCACTTTTCTCTCCCCTTATTCCTTCTTATAAATTCTGTTTTTGGGGTTGGGTACCCCAGGGTGAGAGAGCTGCAGCAGAGCTAAGGGGCGCATTTAAAGTGATATATTGTTTTTATAGTTGATACATACATACATACATACACACACACACACACATACATATATATATATATATATATATACAAAGCCATTCTGCTCCTCACCCTTATACACATGCGCAGTAGCAACCACACTGTTGGGACGCTACTGCACATGTGCAGTAGTCGGGAGCAGAACTGCTTTCCTCAAAATGGCCCCCCAGGTGCCCCACCTGTCACCAACCCTCTTCCCCCCAAGTTCCCCACCAGCCACCTGCTGCCCCACCAGTCACTTTCCTTCCCAAGTGCCCCATTAGTCACCCGCTTCCCCGAACAGCCAGTACCGGGAAGACTCCTAATTTTTTTCCATCTTTATGACAGACTTTAGACTTGTAGTTTAATAAATGAGTAATCAGTTATAGGAGTGGTAGGAAGAAGATCCTACAGCAGTCCCTCTCAAGCTTCTTTCAACCTGTTATTTCTCCCTTTCAGATGATTAATAGTAGAAAAGGAGACTTTTAACAATCAAATAATTTGTCAGCAACCTAACGGAGAGTAATAAATGTGCAATGTCATTCTCATTGCCGAAGCACATTTAGCTTACAAGCAAAAAGCTTTCTCAATACATGGATAAGAAGAAGTTGCCTGTTTAGAATTTAAGTGTGATAAAAAATATTCCTATTTTCTGTGTACTATTTAATCTCTGCACATATAGTGAAGACCTTGTGTGACAGTTAAGAGATAGGCTCATATTGATCTTGGGTGTAGTGCTAGACGCTGTGAAGTTTTAGAGGTCTCAGCCAGTGATTGGGGAAAAAATATTAGGATAAGGAAGACAGTCATAAAGTAAGAAGGGTGGGTGAGATTGTGACAACACCACTTAAGGGGAGGGGAAGAAACATTCTGTGAGAGCACATAGGCCATCTGGTGGGAGCAACAGGCCAATGTAAAGGGAAAATATTTTCTCATCTGCAGTTCTTATTACCAACTGATGTAGTATGGTTATGCTTTGTCAAGAGACAAACCTTTTAAGATATTAGGTACTTGAGTTTTAATCAATATGAACCTGATCCAGATTTAATAGCGTCAGCCTATTTACTACTGCGCATGTTCATGCCTGATGTTATGCAACGAAACATACAGAACTGAAATGTTTCCATGCCCATTACATATTTTTATACCAAAACTACAATTCATTATTAATTATCAATTAGTGTTAATAATACTTATATGCCCTGCAACACTTGAATGCAAGTGAAGAAGACATGCGTATGCTGAAGAAAAACAAGTGAAGAACAAAAGCAACACAAGGAACAGAAAAAAGAACAGTCCCTGCCCCAAAGGAGCTACAATCTAAGGACCGGATTCTGACCTGATACTGTGAGTGGTCACTACCTTCCTACCCTCAGAAGACGCTGCCCATCTGAAAAGTTAATGGTGTATTTCCTGGAAAAGGATTTACAGAAAAAGGAGTTTCCGAGCACCTCACTGGAAGTACGTGACTGGTTGAATGGTTACTCGCAGATGTTATAGCTTGGTACGTGGGGGCTGAGCATAGGACACTCCAGATGACTCTCATCTGGGGCCTACCTTAGCCACCTTGGTGGGGTCCCTACTTATAATGTACTCAACATATTACTCACTGGGAGTGAAGTCAATGGATCGCCTCTGCTCCTTGACAAAACCAGGACCTGCCAAGGAAACAGGCACCTCCAGGCCTAATAACCTAACTGATCTGAGGGCCTAATGCTCTGTGTCCCTTCTAAGTTTCTGGAAGAAAGGTTACCACTATTGCCAACCCTTGCTTGGGGAGGACTCAAGTGCCTGCCATGCCAGGGCGTGTACCCTACCACTGGGTCTGCCAGGTAAATGGCCTCTGCCAGTTCTTCTACCGATTGGCTCACAGCATGATTGGTCCGCCACCGCTAGCCAATAATGGCCAGCGATGACGTCCCAGTGTGATGCATCCTTTCCCCATTGGTCCCTGGCTGATCATTCCACAGCCACCGGGGCGCCACGCAAAACCGCAAGGAGCCATCTTTCTTCTTGACATGCACAGTCGAAGATAACAGAGCAGATGGAATAGCTCAATGCCAGGTACAGGTAGTAAGAGATGGAAAACTCACGATAACACTCAGCAGTGGAGGAAACACTGAAACAGCATAAGACCGCAGCTGCCAGCGTGAGTAACAAGCTACTCATGCCTACACTGCAGACAGACAGCGGGGCAGACAATGAGGACAGAGAGGGCAAGGGTAACAACAGTAACACACAGGGCAGAAAGCACAACACAATCCAAGGCAGGAGTACAAGGAGAACACGATCAGAAAAGCAGGCAAACACAGGAACACCAAATGCTATAGCTGACAATGAGGCTTCCCGGGCTCAGGATATTTAAAGTCCAACCCTCCAATCAGCTTCAGAACTCAGGCAGCATGCACATCTCTCACAGGAACCCAGGATCAAGTAGTGGAGTTGGCCCTGAACCCACTTGGAATCCAAAATATTTTCCACAACGTATTCTTAATTTCCATCAATAATTACTGCAGGTGGTTTGGTTGGTGAGACTACTACAAATCTTCTGGAAGTGTGTACTTGTTTCAGAAGGGAAGCATAAAATGTGTTCAGACTTCTTAAGTTTCTGTAGAGGTTGGCGTCTGAATGCCACTGGATTTAATTTCCTGATGATTTTAAATAAAGCGGGGACCCAGTTTTGCTGTCTAATTCTGATGTTCCTAATTGACAGCCATACCATGTCTCCCACCTTGAACGTTACTGGTTTCTTGTCAATTGCAAGGCGCTATTGACTGTCCTCCAGATGACCCTTAGTCTCTGGAATGAACAAAGAGTTAGCCCTGGGATAACAAAAGAACAAAGAGATCATGGTAGAGGAATGATTGTAATTGCTGTATGCAAATTCTGCCCAAGGAATATAGTCTGACCAATTTGGTCCATGGACGTATAGGAACCAGGAGTGGAAGGAGAGGACCTGGTGGAAAGCGGAGTGTGGTTTTATTTCTGGCACATGTTTCACAGACCTTGACAAATTCTATAATGTCCTGAATGAGAGATGGCCACCATATGGTTCTTGACAAGAGTTCAATGGTCCTCTGAGCTCACATATGCCCAGCAGTTTTGGGAATGTGGTGTTCCATGAGAACTGCTTTCCTAAGTGCTTCTGGTACAAATAGGCAATGACTGGGTTTACCTGGAGGACTGGATCCCTGTGCCTTCATGAACTGTAAATGCAAGTCCTGTGTGAGACCCAGAAGAATTGACTGAGGTGGGATGACCAGTTGAGGAGAAGTGGCAGATTTCTGGGTTGAAAGGAAGTATCGCGACATGGCATCTGCCTTCTTGTTCAAGGATACAGGCCTGTAACTGATGACGAAGTTGAATCTCGTGAAAAATAGTACCCATCGTGCTTGTCAAGATTGAGGCATTTAGCGACTTCAGTGTATGCAAAATTCTTGTGATTGGTGTAGAGGGTAATGGTATAGGATGATCCTTCCAACTGGTGCTGCCACTCTTTGAATGCCATCTTAATGGCCAAAAGTTTACAATTGCCCATATCATAGTTCCGTTCAGCTGCAGAGAACTTTTTTGAGAAGGGCACAGGGATGCTATTTGGAGTCCTTAGGGTCTCTTTGAAAGAGGACCGTCCCTGCTCCCACATCAGAAGCGTCTACCTCCACCACAAATGGTAGACCAGGGTTAGGGTAACATAGTACAGGTGCAGTAATGAAAGCTTTTCTTAGATCCTGGAATGCTTGTTTAGTTTTTTGTTTAGTTTTTTGAGTCCGTTTTCCAGGATCTACCCCTTTTTTGGTTAGGTCAGAGATTGGGGCTATGATGGTGGAGAAGTTCCTAATAAAACGTTGATAATAGTTTGAGAAGCCCTGGAACTTTTGCACTGCTTTAAGGTTTTCAGGTCGAATCCACTCCACAATGGCCTTGACTTTGTCAAGGTCCATTGAGAAGCCCTGCAGGGAGATAACATACCCTAGGAAGGTGACTTGCTGGACCTCAAATTCGCATTTTTCTGGCTTTGCAAACAAGTGATTCTTCCGCAACTTCCTCAGGACTTGATAGATATGCTCCCAATGAAGTTCCACGGATAGTGAGTATATGAGAATGTCGTCCAGATATACCACGATGAATTTTCCCAGGGAGTCATGGAGGATGTCATTAATGAGGTCCTGGAAGACAACCGGTGCATTACACAATCCAAGAGGCATAACAAGATACTCATAGCGTCGCGAGTGTGTGTTATAGGCAGTCTTCTATCTAGTCTTCTTCTCGTATGTGCACCATGTCATATGCTCCCTGTAGGTCAATCTTAGTATCTTTGCGCCGACTGAGCTTTTCCTGCTGGCTTATGTGGTAGGACCCAAACTGCATCAGCTCATCTTCCGACAGGGCCTCTTGGAATGCTGGGGCAGATTCAGACCTCGGAAAAGAACCCCGTTTCGCCGACAGCTCCTTGAGGCACCAGTCAAGGTTGATGGCTAGTCACATAAGATCCTCCAAAGGATACTGCACCAAGGCTTCCTTGATAGGATCTGATAGGTCCAAATGGAACTGACAATGGAGAGCAACGGTATCCCCCTGCAGGAGCGAGATTATCAGTCTTACTCGCTGTATTTCGTTACTGGAGGCAGCTAAAAATATAATTTACAGCTTTCTTTGAAGATTTGAAACTGAAGGTGATCCCCAGAAAAGCGGTCAGGTAGTTGAATCTTCACATTAGCCACTGGACCCACAGGAGCGATGGGAGGAACAGCTTGTGGAACACTGAGAGCAGCAATGGCTTAATCCTGGTGGTTATCTTTCGATGTTAGGTACTGGATCACCTGACCCAGATTGGATACCTGTTTAATTAGTGCTTTAATGGCCTCAGTGGTAGCAGGATCCTTGAGGCCTTGGTACTGAGAATCCAGGGGAGATTCTCACAGGGGCGCGGAGTCTAAACCAGGGCCAGGTATTCACTAGAACCCCTGATGGTGGGGATAGGCTTCGCTACTTGCACCTGATAGGTCGCGAACGTGCCTGGACAGGAATCGATTCACAACCTGGAACCCTTACACAACACCCAATAAGCCGGAACCCTTGCTCATCAGAAAGTAGATAGGAGCTTAGGAACAAAATTGTACAGGCTGGAACCTTAGCATGCAAGATATCAGACTGGAACCCAAGCATACAAGATATCAGATTAGAACCCACACACAGTAAACAGATAGGAATAGTATAGCAGTACGGGCCAAATATACACAGGATCCACAGGTGCGGAACAGGTAGCAGACAGGACCTTTCAGAGTTACTTGAGTAACTGCAGGGTGGACAAGCTGGAGACCAACAGGTATCAGGAGGAGGATGGGAGCGAGTGAGACACAACAACCCGCATGCATGAGAGCGGAATCCGATTGACTGACTCGCGCTCACACACACACTGACAGACAGTGGAGAGGGTAAACACCGGAGAGTAACTCATGGGAAAAGACACAAAGGAAGATGTAATGCACCAAGTGTATAAACAACGGAGGGAACCCAAGCCTTGCAAGCTGCGAGATGATAACACATCGGCACACACTATAACATAGCAGATGGAATAGCTCAAAACTCACGATAACAATCAGCAGAGGAGGAAACACTGAACCGGCACAAGTCCGCAGCTGCCAGCGTGAGTAGACAGACAACGGGGCAGTCAACGAGGACAGAGAAGGCAAGGGTAACACCAGGAACACACAGGGCAGAAAGCAGAACACGATCCAAGGCAGGAGCACAAGGAGAATACAATCAAAACAGCAGGCAAACGCAGGAACACCAGGCGCTATAGCCGACAATGAGGCTTCCCCGGATCAGGCTATTTAAAGTCCAACTCTCAATCAGCTGCAGAACTCAGGCAGACCTAACTTAATTAACTAGCAGCTAAGGGAAACCAGGCACATGGAACCCAGACAGTGAACTTCACACTCTGTTAGGTTTTCTCCCACAACGTATTACACTGCCGAAGCTGGGTCATGTCATCTTTCATCAGCTAGAGGACTTCCATCAAGTCGCACACACAGCTCTCAAGGGGATTTGCATCCACACTTCCTCCACTGATGGCCTGACATGTTCATACTGTTACGGGCATCCTGCCCAGCGGTGTATGGCGAGTCCCAGCTCTTCCAACTGCCGGAACTCCCACAGTTTCTCTGACTGAGCAACAAAGATGCTCCTCTCACAGGGCCTGCAGTACTTTCTGGAACCTTGTCCATGGTATTGGGGAGGCTGGCCAAAAGGCAGCCTGTGATTGGAATGCCTTCCTGTAAATAGACTGGCAGGGGTATGTTGCTCTTGCCAGTTATAGCATCATGCTGCTCTCCAGCTGTTCAGTCTTCTGTGCTTTGCCAGTTTTCTGTCAGCATTTGATTTTGAGTGATTTTGAGTGACCCTTCCTTTGTTTAACCTTTGTGCTCTATTGTTCTCCCTTCCTTGTCCCGTTCCTTGCCTTGAGGTGAGTGAATGGTTATCTCCCTCCCTTTTCCTTATCGTTTCCTCTCCACCTTCCTTGCTAGTTTGCTGTGGGCCTCTGTGAGTGTTTGCCCTTCATTAGCTCACGGTCTGTTGTTTGTTTGTCCACTGGGTCCCTTTGTCTTGTTCTGTCCTCTCTCACGCAAGGCTACGGAACGGGAAGTTTTGATCCAACCCGAAAATAAGAATATGTTTAACTGACCAAAGTAAAAATAAGATCAGATTTGTGGGCGATTTTTGCCAAGAGTCCCACTTACTTAAACAAACTCTGGACAGACACCTTCATATATTACACTCAGATCATGATCTTGCAGGTGTACTTGTCTCCAAGATAGATGTATCACGGAGACGGGCTAAAAATTTGCATTATATATTTTTTCGAAGTTATCCCAGCAATATATCTACACGGAGTAGATCAGCTGTGGGATCACATCCATGTGGTAGGTGTAAGGCCTGCAAGCACATGACACTGACTAAAAACATTCAGGACAGGTTTAGCAAGGTCCATAAGATCTCTGAATTGTAGCACTAACAATGTTATTTATTGTCTGTTTTGCCCATGCCACAATAAATATGTGGGTAAAACATGGAACTTCAGTGTCAGATTGTTAGAGCATTTAGGGACTATTCGCAATTGCCTCTCAGACACGCAAAATATGAAACAAATTACCCCGGTCGCTCGCCACTTTATGAATTATCATCAGGCTGACCCATCAGATCTGACAGCATGCATTCTTGAAAAATGTAAAATAAATTTGCGTGGCGGTATTGTCAATAAAATAGGTGAGTCCCTATCCATTTGCTATATGTGTACACAGGGGGTCTCTGTTAAGACACTACCTGCATTTGAGTAGCCTGCAGTGGCCATGTTTGGGGAGTGGTCAGACTCCCAAATAAAACTAAACAGTAGCAAGAGCAATGGCTGCGCTTCTATCCAACATAATAAACATACTTGCAATGAAATTACGACATTAAGGCTGGAGTCTTAATGGACATGTTCCTTAAGCAATACAGACAAGGTATACCATAACATCCTATGGTAAGCAATACAGACATGGTATACCATCACATCCTGTGAATTAGCAGCTCTAACATTTTTAGCAATCTCACTCCATGATAGTGCTGAATCTGCAGCTTACTATAGGATGTGATGGTATATCATGTCTGTATTGCTTAAGGAACACGTCCATTAAGACTCCAGCCTTAATGTCGTAATTTCATTGCTTTTTGGCGTATTACTTTATAAACTGAATTGTAGCGGCCTCCATTTTGGATGTGTGTTTTAAAGTCTGTCTGGGATTGCAGCTGAGAGGGGGTGCGGTCTCAGAGAGGCAGTTTAGGACACCTGGGAATCTCCATGTGAGGTCAGCTCTTGGTTTAGAAAGATATTGGATATGTGACCCAAAGTCGGGGCTCTAAAGTTTAGAGTTAAAATTAGAGTTAGGACTGTTCAACAGAGAAGCCTTGTAAGTGGCGAACGGCTTATCACATATCTGCAAATGTTTGTAACTAATTCTCTGACTTTTATTTTAAAGATAGAGGTTCATGATTAGTAACTGAGTAATGGCTAGAGTGCCAGGCCATGATGTGTTTTTTGTGCAAATTCCCCTTGCTTTGTGCACCTGCTGTGTATATTACTTTATAAACTGAATTGGAGCGGCACTCCCAGGCACTCCCAGGATTTGAAAAAGTATATATATATATATAGCTACCAGTCCTTGGCACTCTCCTAAGTCTGGATCCAAATCCAAGTAGTGACCTGGGGTGCCCTCTTACCTTACCATAGAGGCAGGAAGTAAATAAGATGCACAAAACAAGCGGCACTCCCAGGATTTGAAAGAATACAGTAAACACAGGAGTCTAGTCCAACGTTTCGGTTTATTCAACCTTCCTCAGGGACAGAGTGTGACAAAATAATGTACATAAGTGGACATATAAATAGCCAACTGGCCAATACCTCACTCACCCCTCCACCAAACAGCGTGTCCCAGCTGGAACGCGCGAAAATCGTGGACCGCCCCGTTATCAGGCATATCCACGTCATGAGAACGGCGCCGCCGTTCCCATGGCAACATAAAAACAAACATCGCCACGTATGGCCATCAGGAAGCAGAAGAAACTACATAGAGTGGGTGCTGCGTATGGGAATGTACGCGAGTACAGAGTGTACCAGCGTGACAGAACTGAGGTGTCAGAGGTGGACGTCATGTAAAGGGCGGGCCTGGGTTGCTGCACTGCTGGCCAATGTTATGGGTGGATGGTTACCATGGTGCTGGGGGAGGCACAACGGGTGTATGTGTGACCTGCAGTGTAAACAAGGAAGCGCTGCGTCAATACAGGGGCGGGTGATGGGTTGTGTCTGGTGTGAATGGGATGGTCTGAAGGTAGTGTATGATCGTGTAATGGACAAGTATGAATGCGGGTGGGATGTGCAGAGGGGCATGGGGGAGGAAGTGTAGAATGTGGATGGAGGGGGTGGGGGTTGTATGATGTGAGAAGAAAGTGGTGTGTGAGAGAGGGGGGGGAAGGTGTGGGTGAAGGGATGTGTCACCATCAGACTGGGAGTGGACTCTGGGTCCTGTGAGCCCAGAGAGGCTGGGCACTGAAGTCACCCCTATACAGTGTATAGAAACAAACTGTCACATGTAAGTGACAAGGTCAGGATGGTGTCATAGAGGCTCAAATGTAACCCCAAACCACACACCAGTACTGTACATGAAAATGAATATGGAACAGAAAATAAAAAAATAAAAATATATATATATAAAAAATAATAAATAAATAAAAAAGGATGGGAAAACAGTGCATGGGTGAAAACATGAAATTAACATGGGGTACAATGAGAAAAGTGAAAGAACATGGCAGCTGGCCACATCAACGAAACAATGTGCCCA
>WWET01001095.1:433637-449943 GCA_011038615.1 Limnodynastes dumerilii | reverse complement strand
CAGCAGTTACAGAAGAGACTGTACTAGACAAACACCAGTTAACACCAGACGGAACGACCAGGGCAGACAATACAAAGACTGACAAACAAGACTTACTGGGGAACTCACTCAGCAACAATCACAGCAAACAAACAGACACTCAGGGTAAGAGAGGTAAACAAACAAGGGTTAGGCAGCAAGGTAAGAGATGGGTGGCTAGACACAACAGGGTTAAATACTAGGAACTAGGCAGGACAAGTCTAGGGAACTCAATAAAGCAAAGAACAATGTAGAAGATACGAGAGGCAAGAAAAGCTAGAGCAGCACGGGGTAGCAGATGCTATAACCGGCACTTACCTGAAGTAAGTGCCAGGTTTAAAAGGAGAAGGGCAAAAATGAGCAGCGCTACTACTCGCGCCAGAACTTCCTACAGCTGACTGGACGTGAGTGCAGGAGGACAGGACCGCCCCTACCAGTGATTGGCCCGCGGCTGCGTTGCTATGGGGACCGCCGGCAAGATGGCGGCGCCCATACGGCCCCTGATTGAGCCAATGGCCGCCGCCGGGATCCAGAGACCGGAGGTGCTGCGGGAGGCGGGAAGCAGTGCAGGAGAGTGCCGTGACCCGCCGTGAGGTAAGGAGAGGAGCGGGAAGGAGGGCAACAGCATTACACACCACCCGATGCCTGCGGTGGTGTGTAACACATAAAAACCTCCAGATAAGCTCTATGAAATTTTTTGGTATGTATTATACACATTTTAGACATTGCAGTCATTGGAATAATTGAAGAAAGGGATCAAGATATGGAGGTAATTATATAAAAGTGTTTTGAACAATACAATATTTTACTACTTCTTTTTCTAATATATAACGTTTTATTTTTTTCATTACAGTAGTTGATGCGGTGCGAATCCTCTCTGCGATGTTACAGATAGGGAAATAGGGACAGCAGAAAGTGTCTTTTCGGATGTCCCGTTTTCAAATGTGTAACATCGTTGAATTTTTTTCTTATGAATGATTGAGTATGAGATTCACATACTCACCCATTCATTTTTAGAAAACGGACTAGGAGGTGAGTAACCCTCTCCGGGGACTTGGGATGCAGGATGGGGGACTTAGGGTTAGGATGCGGCAGGGGGGACTTACGGTTAGACTGTGGGAGGGGGGACTTAGGGTCAGGGGTGTATCTATAGGCCCCCCCCCTGCCACACACACACACGAAATAAAATGAAAACACATATATATAATCTGATGCATCAGAGCATTCCGCATGCACAACCATGTGTGCAAATAAGTTAAGGTACAGTTATAGACGTACATCAGCTACAATCTGTATGTGATAGGAGAGCACACTAAGCACTTACGTGTGGATTTTAGCAACTCAATCAAAACTAATAAATTGTCACAGTGCTTATTGGGAGTCATAACATATAGGTTAAGGCCCTTGTGATGTAAAAAGAGTATAAATAAGGGTTAACACTATTAATAACTGGATATCACCAAATAGATAATAACCCTGAACTAATAGCATATTCGTTATATCCGGATATATACAAACAGTCCCTGATGCATCCAGAGGCCATTATGACATCATAGCAGAGCTGTGACTTAGGGCCTCATTCATTAAAAACGATTTTGTGCCGCGATTTTACATCGTGGCCCATCGCGGCGATATCGGTGCGATTTTTTCAAAATTTTTTTGAAATTCATTAACCCGCGATTATTTTCAAACACAGGCGATGTTCCGCGATGTTTTTAGGATCGCGGTGAGGTGATTTTCATAAAAAATCACTGCGATTAGCCCTTTAAGTAATCGCGTCAAATCGCGTGTGTTAGAAAAAAATCCTAAGTACTGCATGGCTGCAATCTGTAGCCATGTTGTACTCATGTAACTACAAGGATCAGCAAAGGTGATCCTTGTAATTCTGTCAGTACAGCATGGCTACTCAGCCTCTGCCCCCAATTGCAAGACCCTATTAAATTAATTTAATTTACTTACCTTTGAAGTCTTCCTTCCTGAGCGTGCACGGCACGTCTTCCCCCTTCCTCTGTCCAGCGGAGTCTGCTCTGCGGCCACGTGACAGAGCACAGGACACGTAATACAGGGCTCCAATGGGAGCCCTGTAGGACCAAAACTCCCAAAGGGTTCCCGTCCTGCCGCATATAACGCATACACAGCATATAACGCATACACAGCATATACCGCATACACAGCATATACTGCAACAGGGCTTTAAAAAAAAAATATTTTGTCCCGAGAGTCTGATCTCTCAGGACATTTTCTGGGGAGGGCGGAACAGAGGGACAGTTGTGAGGGATGAATAAACAGTTCTACTAACAGAACTCTCCTCACAAAGCTAAAATGTATCATTTCGTAAAACCAAATAAAGACATAAACACATATAAACCTTGGCAGATCTCAGGTCACAAGATAACCTACACAATACATTATAAATTATCAAAACATAATCAGGGGTAGTTTATCTGTTACATGGTGCTACATGGCAATACATGGTGATACATGGTACAATGCTGCTTTCTGTGGAGGAGGGTAAGTAAAGTAATTCTATATAGATATAGATGTAGAGAAGTCTGACACGGAAATGCCTCCTCCCCTCAGTATTATTACCTCACAGAAAATGCGTTTCACACACCTAGGCCTGTCTCTCTGCTTGGCATTCATGCCAGGGTTTCCTACTTTTGAAAACACAACCAATATCTACCACAGTGTGACACCAGTGTATTCCTCTATACACCAATATCTACCACAGTGACACCAGTGTATTCCTCTACACACCAATATCTACCACAGTGTGACACCAGTGTATTCCTCTATACACCAATATCTACCACAGTGACACCAGTGTATTCCTCTACACACCAATATCTACCACAGTGTGACACCAGTGTATTCCTCTATACACCAATATCTACCACAGTGACACCAGTGTATTCCTCTACACACCAATATCTACCACAGTGTGACACCAGTGTATTCCTCTATACACCAATATCTACCACAGTGACACCAGTGTATTCCTCTACACACCAATATCTACCACAGTGTGACACCAGTGTATTCCTCTATACACCAATATCTACCACAGTGACACCAGTGTATTCCTCTACACACCAATATCTACCACAGTGTGACACCAGTGTATTCCTCTATACACCAATATCTACCACAGTGACACCAGTGTATTCCTCTACACACCAATATCTACCACAGTGTGACACCAGTGTATTCCTCTATACACCAATATCTACCACAGTGACACCAGTGTATTCCTCTACACACCAATATCTACCACAGTGTGACACCAGTGTATTCCTCTATACACCAATATCTACCACAGTGACACCAGTGTATTCCTCTACACACCAATATCTACCACAGTGTGACACCAGTGTATTCCTCTATACACCAATATCTACCACAGTGACACCAGTGTATTCCTCTACACACCAATATCTACCACAGTGTGACACCAGTGTATTCCTCTATACACCAATATCTACCACAGTGACACCAGTGTATTCCTCTACACACCAATATCTACCACAGTGTGACACCAGTGTATTCCTCTATACACCAATATCTACCACAGTGACACCAGTGTATTCCTCTACACACCAATATCTACCACAGTGTGACACCAGTGTATTCCTCTATACACCAATATCTACCACAGTGACACCAGTGTATTCCTCTACACACCAATATCTACCACAGTGTGACACCAGTGTATTCCTCTATACACCAATATCTACCACAGTGACACCAGTGTATTCCTCTACACACCAATATCTACCACAGTGTGACACCAGTGTATTCCTCTATACACCAATATCTACCACAGTGACACCAGTGTATTCCTCTACACACCAATATCTACCACAGTGTGACACCAGTGTATTCCTCTATACACCAATATCTACCACAGTGACACCAGTGTATTCCTCTACACACCAATATCTACCACAGTGTGACACCAGTGTATTCCTCTATACACCAATATCTACCACAGTGACACCAGTGTATTCCTCTACACACCAATATCTACCACAGTGTGACACCAGTGTATTCCTCTATACACCAATATCTACCACAGTGACACCAGTGTATTCCTCTACACACCAATATCTACCACAGTGTGACACCAGTGTATTCCTCTATACACCAATATCTACCACAGTGACACCAGTGTATTCCTCTACACACCAATATCTACCACAGTGTGACACCAGTGTATTCCTCTATACACCAATATCTACCACAGTGACACCAGTGTATTCCTCTACACACCAATATCTACCACAGTGTGACACCAGTGTATTCCTCTATACACCAATATCTACCACAGTGACACCAGTGTATTCCTCTACACACCAATATCTACCACAGTGTGACACCAGTGTATTCCTCTATACACCAATATCTACCACAGTGACACCAGTGTATTCCTCTACACACCAATATCTACCACAGTGTGACACCAGTGTATTCCTCTATACACCAATATCTACCACAGTGACACCAGTGTATTCCTCTACACACCAATATCTACCACAGTGTGACACCAGTGTATTCCTCTATACACCAATATCTACCACAGTGACACCAGTGTATTCCTCTACACACCAATATCTACCACAGTGTGACACCAGTGTATTCCTCTATACACCAATATCTACCACAGTGACACCAGTGTATTCCTCTACACACCAATATCTACCACAGTGTGACACCAGTGTATTCCTCTATACACCAATATCTACCACAGTGACACCAGTGTATTCCTCTACACACCAATATCTACCACAGTGTGACACCAGTGTATTCCTCTATACACCAATATCTACCACAGTGACACCAGTGTATTCCTCTACACACCAATATCTACCACAGTGTGACACCAGTGTATTCCTCTATACACCAATATCTACCACAGTGACACCAGTGTATTCCTCTACACACCAATATCTACCACAGTGTGACACCAGTGTATTCCTCTATACACCAATATCTACCACAGTGACACCAGTGTATTCCTCTACACACCAATATCTACCACAGTGTGACACCAGTGTATTCCTCTATACACCAATATCTACCACAGTGACACCAGTGTATTCCTCTACACACCAATATCTACCACAGTGTGACACCAGTGTATTCCTCTATACACCAATATCTACCACAGTGACACCAGTGTATTCCTCTACACACCAATATCTACCACAGTGTGACACCAGTGTATTCCTCTATACACCAATATCTACCACAGTGACACCAGTGTATTCCTCTACACACCAATATCTACCACAGTGTGACACCAGTGTATTCCTCTATACACCAATATCTACCACAGTGACACCAGTGTATTCCTCTACACACCAATATCTACCACAGTGTGACACCAGTGTATTCCTCTATACACCAATATCTACCACAGTGACACCAGTGTATTCCTCTACACACCAATATCTACCACAGTGTGACACCAGTGTATTCCTCTATACACCAATATCTACCACAGTGACACCAGTGTATTCCTCTACACACCAATATCTACCACAGTGTGACACCAGTGTATTCCTCTATACACCAATATCTACCACAGTGACACCAGTGTATTCCTCTACACACCAATATCTACCACAGTGTGACACCAGTGTATTCCTCTATACACCAATATCTACCACAGTGACACCAGTGTATTCCTCTACACACCAATATCTACCACAGTGTGACACCAGTGTATTCCTCTATACACCAATATCTACCACAGTGACACCAGTGTATTCCTCTACACACCAATATCTACCACAGTGTGACACCAGTGTATTCCTCTATACACCAATATCTACCACAGTGACACCAGTGTATTCCTCTACACACCAATATCTACCACAGTGTGACACCGGTGTATTCCTCTACACACCAATATCTACCACAGTGTGACACCAGTGTATTCCTCTACACCAGGGTTGCTGACTCTGCTGTAATAACGCTCTGCGCACTGACCCAGACTTCTGAACTATTTTATGTTCTAATGAATCACAAGTTAAGGTTGGGTATGGCTATTGGAAGTCTGTTGGCTAAGGGAAATGGTTTGCGCAGGGATGCATTTAAATGATGGTACTGTGATTGCGGATTCCTGCACATCTGTTAATCATTTATCCAGATGCAAAAGGATCGGACGTTTTGAACGCGGTAGAGAGTGAAAGACATTTTGTGAACTAAGCACTCATTCGTTATTAATGTTAGACATACATTATCTGTCTAATGTAATTAAGCTGGGAAAAGCAAATGGCTGACTGGTTGCCATGGCAGCAGTACAGATGTCCACTTTTGGGTAACATCAATAAATATAAGTAAAATGATAGCAAGACATGAAGCGTCCACTAGATGTCGCTGTTTGCCAAGCTAATGCGCGTTCCCAGAATTCCGGAGATATTTTATTATTTATTTATTTACTAACAGGTTTTTATATAGCGGCCACAGATTACGTAGCGCTTTACAATTTAACAATCAGTATAAACAACACTGGGTAATAACAGACAGACTGGGTGGGTAGGAGGGCCCTGCTCACAAGCTTACACTCTATAGGACATTGGGTTTGATACATAAGGGCAAGTGCTATATGTCACACAGTGGACCAGCCAAAGTGTATAGCAAAAGTGCTTTCAGTGCTCTGTATGATCCAGCCACACAGCAGTGTTAGTAGAAGAGATGAGGGAATTGTAGAAAAGAAAGAGAGTGTGCAGGTTTCTGTTAATGTGTAAAAAGGCAGAAATGGTTGTTAATATGGTACTTAATGCTTAGGGAGGTTGTGGAATTTAATAAGCTTGTCTGAAGAGATGAGTTTTAAGGGAACGCTTGAAAGTTTGTAGAGTAGAGGGAAGTCTTAATGGGTGAGAAAGGTTATTCTAGAGAGTGGGTGCAGCCCGGGAGAAGTCTTGCAACTGTAAATCAGAGCCTTTATGAAGTGCAGAATTGAGTTGCAGATCTTGTGATGATCTGAGAGAACGTGCTGGGATATATCTTGAGACAAGTGAGGATATGTATGCAGGTGCAGTATTGCTTATGGCTTTATAGGTTAGCAAGAGGATTTTGTATTTGATTCTGTAGTTTACAGGCAGCCAAAGTAGAGACTGACAGAGTGGAGTAGCTGTAGTTGAGTGTTTTGCCAGGAAGATCAGCCTTGCTGCTGCAAGCGATATAGACTATAGAGGGGTAATTTTATATTGTAGGAGTCCAATAAGAAGGGCATTGCAGTAATCAATGCGGGATCAAATTAGTGCATGAATGAGCGTTTTAGCAGTTTCTTGTGAGAGATATTTTCGGATTTTGGAAATGTTTTTTAAGTGTATATAACATGATTTCGAAACAGACTGAATATGAGGCATAAAGGACAGTTCAAAATCAAGTGTAACACCTAGGCAGCGAGCTTGGCGAGTAGGGAATATTTCAGTGTTGTCTACAGAAATAGAGAGACCAGGTGGGTAGCTCTTGTTGGCAGGAGGAAATATTAATAACTTTGTTTTTGAAAGATTAAGTTTAAGATGGCGAGAGGACATCCAGAATGAAGTGGCGGAAAGACATTCAGTTACGCGAGCCAGCACGGTTGGGGACAGTTCAGAGGTGGATAGATAGAGTTGTGTATCATCTGCATAGAGATGATATTGGAAACCAAATGACTTTATTAGTTGTCCAAGGGAAGAGGTATAGATAGAGAAGAGCAAGGGACCCAGGACTGAGCCTTGAGGTACCCCAACAGATAGCGGAAGGGCAGAAGAGGTAGATCCAGAAAAGCGGACACTGAAACAGCGATTGGAGAGGTAGGATGTGAACCAGGAAAGAGCTATGTCCTGAATACCTATTGATTGTAACATTTGTATGAGAAGAGAGTGGTCAACAGTGTCAAAAGCAGCATAAAGATCCAAGAGAATTAGAATAGAGTAGTGGCCTTTGGATATAGCAGTAGCATACCTCCCAACTGTCCCGTTTTCCGCGGGACAGTCCCGATTTCGGTGCACTGTCCCGCTGTCCCGCCCGTTGTCTTGTTTGTCCCGATAATCAGAGATTTTAACACACATACACACACATATATACACATACACACACATAAACACACATACACACACATATATACACATACACACACATAAACACACATACACACACATATATACACATACACACACATAAACACACATACACACACATATATACACATACACACACATAAACACACATACACACACATATATACACATACACACACATAAACACACATACACACACATATATACACATACACACACATAAACACACATACACACACATATATACACATACACACACATAAACACACATACACACACATATATACACATACACACACATAAACACACATACACACACATATATACACATACACACACATAAACACACATACACACACATATATACACATACACACACATAAACACACATACACACACATATATACACATACACACACATAAACACACATACACACACATATATACACATACACACACATAAACACACATACACACACATATATACACATACACACACATAAACACACATACACACACATATATACACATACACACACATAAACACACATACACACACATATATACACATACACACACATAAACACACATACACACACATATATACACATACACACACATAAACACACATACACACACATATATACACATACACACACATAAACACACATACACACACATATATACACATACACACACATAAACACACATACACACACATATATACACATACACACACATAAACACACATACACACACATATATACACATACACACACATAAACACACATACACACACATATATACACATACACACACATAAACACACATACACACACATATATACACATACACACACATAAACACACATACACACACATATATACACATACACACACATAAACACACATACACACACATATATACACATACACACACATAAACACACATACACACACATATATACACATACACACACATAAACACACATACACACACATATATACACATACACACACATAAACACACATACACACACATATATACACATACACACACATAAACACACATACACACACATATATACACATACACACACATAAACACACATACACACACATATATACACATACACACACATAAACACACATACACACACATATATACACATACACACACATAAACACACATACACACACATATATACACATACACACACATAAACACACATACACACACATATATACACATACACACACATAAACACACATACACACACATATATACACATACACACACATAAACACACATACACACACATATATACACATACACACACATAAACACACATACACACACATATATACACATACACACACATAAACACACATACACACACATATATACACATACACACACATAAACACACATACACACACATATATACACATACACACACATAAACACACATACACACACATATATACACATACACACACATAAACACACATACACACACATATATACACATACACACACATAAACACACATACACACACATATATACACATACACACACATAAACACACATACACACACATATATACACATACACACACATAAACACACATACACACACATATATACACATACACACACATAAACACACATACACACACATATATACACATACACACACATAAACACACATACACACACATATATACACATACACACACATAAACACACATACACACACATATATACACATACACACACATAAACACACATACACACACATATATACACATACACACACATAAACACACATACACACACATATATACACATACACACACATAAACACACATACACACACATATATACACATACACACACATAAACACACATACACACACATATATACACATACACACACATAAACACACATACACACACATATATACACATACACACACATAAACACACATACACACACATATATACACATACACACACATAAACACACATACACACACATATATACACATACACACACATAAACACACATACACACACATATATACACATACACACACATAAACACACATACACACACATATATACACATACACACACATAAACACACATACACACACATATATACACATACACACACATAAACACACATACACACACATATATACACATACACACACATAAACACACATACACACACATATATACACATACACACACATAAACACACATACACACACATATATACACATACACACACATAAACACACATACACACACATATATACACATACACACACATAAACACACATACACACACATATATACACATACACACACATAAACACACATACACACACATATATACACATACACACACATAAACACACATACACACACATATATACACATACACACACATAAACACACATACACACACATATATACACATACACACACATAAACACACATACACACACATATATACACATACACACACATAAACACACATACACACACATATATACACATACACACACATAAACACACATACACACACATATATACACATACACACACATAAACACACATACACACACATATATACACATACACACACATAAACACACATACACACACATATAAACACACATATACACACACATTCTCACACACACACACACACACACATACATACACACACATGCACACACATACTCATACACACACATATATACACATACACACACATAAACACACATTCACACATATAAACACACATATACACACATACACATATAAACACACATATACACACATACACACACATTCACACACATACACACACATTCACACATATATATATATATATATACATACACACACATACACACCCACACATATAAACACACATATACACACACATTCTCACACACACACACACATACAGACACACACACACACACACACACACATACACAGTTGCACAAGTTGAGAGACACTCTGGAAATGTAAGAGCTTTGTATTGAATAGAGCTGTAACTATTCTATAGCATCATTATAAAAGACAGGTCCGACGTTGTAATTGATCAGACGGTGATTTTCATCAGGGGTACAAAAGGAAAATATCTATATAAATAAAGATACACAAACAACATGGTCGCCGACTCTCCTGCACTATCCCGGCTTACAAAATCCAGGCCCTCGACACTCACGAAATTCAGACATTTGTCCCTGTATCCTGGGAGAGCCGACAAATCTCCTACAAAGATCACGGCCTAAAGTTCCCTGCGAGAGCCCTAGCGTTACTAAGGATGTGCAGGGCCGGATGATGCAATATAGATTGTAGCTTTGATTGGCAGGGCACGGAGCTTCAGGACACGATTTGCATAAAATCGCGTCATTAAGATCCGCCAAGCCCGCTTTTTTTATCCTTCTTGTTCCAAATGCAAAAAAATAGATAAAAGAAAAAAGTATTACAAAGAAACATCAAGGACGTGTTCATACTTAAGAAGCAGCTGACTACGCATGCATAGCAGGTCATCTATGTACCTAACTGACCACACAAAGTAGTTTAGTTAGAGAGAGGCGCTAATGCTGTTTAGGTAGAAGTGGGAGGGGGGATTTAGAATAGCCGGGGAAGGCGGGGGGAGGGCGGGAGAGGCAATGTCCGTGCGTAGTTTCCTTCTTAAAAAGAACACTACGCACGGTAAGATAAGGTACCCGTATGCACTCTTAGTGCCATAAAGTAACTGAAAACGGGGGGCAGGTAAGGGTAGAATGAGTGAGTTAGGTGTCCGCACGGTCCCAAAACCATAAAACCAGTTTATATGCATTAATTGACTTTAATAACGTGATTTCTTTGATATGTATTTTAAACTTTAAAGATAATAACGTTTGTATAATATATACGTAATATCGAAATGTGAATAAATATTTAAGTGACAGAAATCCTAATTCAATTAGAAAAAGGAATGTAAATAACAAACCATTTTTTCGAGCCTCGCTCAAATGTACGCACCTGTTTTTGCGGCACGGTAACATCTGTATGATCGAGTTGCAAGCACTGTGGATGGAGGCAGACTGCAGAGAAGGGGATGTTTTACGTGCGGTTGGATTGTAAAAAAAGATGAACTGATCTGCGCTCGCATCCGATCGGAACACATTGATCCAGACTTCTGACATTGCAGATCGCTTCTCGCAAATAGAAGACGCCTCATAATACAATATGCAGCATAGGCGTGGAATAGTGCAGCGCGCCAATACAGATGAAGGGAGATCTGTCACAAGCTAAACACGTCCTGACTCTAAATTTAAACAGTAAACCCCGCCCTGCCGCCAGGATATCGCTATACAATAACAACACTTGTAGCGTGTGTAAGCTTAGAAACCGGAAAGTGAGCGCTTCACGTGGCAAGCGTACAAAAACACCCACTGGATGGCCAACCTGTATCCTCTAACCTGTCATTACTTTCTGTTGTGAAACTACAATGCCCAGCATGCTTTAATTGCAGGGTTGCCGACTTTTCGGAGTTTCCCTCCAGGAGAACCCAGAGGGAAGCCATGGATTTCTGCAAGGGGACGGGGCTTAATGACGCGATTTATGCAAATCGCGTCACTAAGCCTCACCCTGTCAATCACTCCTGTGATCTCCAGTGTTTCAGGGGATGGACGGGGCTTGATGACATCATCAAGCCCCGCACGTCCCTAGTAACGCTAGGGATTACAGCAATAATTGATGGCTGGTGGAGCTTTGCCGGCTCTCCCGGGATACCGGGAGACCTGCCCAAATATCCGGAGTCTTCCGGATATTCCGGGAAAGTCAGCAACCCTGTTTAATTGCAAAAGCTGAGACCTGAATATGCTGGGACCCAAAGTTTCACAACACCGGGAGAGCCACAGGCTGGCCAGACCAACTCTATATTCAGGGTTGCCAGCTTTCTATATCTTCCCTTTGAGAGATCTTGGAAATAAGCAACAGATACCAGTTTGGGGGCACGGCTTAATTACACGATTTATGCAAATTGTGTCCTGAAGCTCCACCCCTGCCCATCAATACTACTATTTATAGTGTTACTGGGGGGGTGGGGCTTCACTTGATGATGCAAATGACATCAATTAAGTTGTGATTTGCATAAATTCACAGCATTGAGCCCATTGCGGGAGATTTGCCAGCTCTCCAGGGATACCAGGAGCTTTGCCTGAATTTTAGGAGTCTCCCGGATATTCCGGGAGAGTCGCCAACCCTGCCTGTATTTTTGTTATAGTGGTGGATCCAGGGAACAGGGATGCAGGGAGAGGTCTTTGTTCTCCCGAGGAAAGAGGTTTGCAGTATGGTGAAAGCCCTTCGGAGATGAATGGAAGGAGATTTCTTAAGCAAATCTTTTCCCACACTAACTAACAAAAGGGAGACTATTCCTGGAGGCTGTGGAGCGCACAATACATCAGAGCCCCCGGGACATCATGACAGCTAGGACCCTCTCTCATTCATTTCCATACACAGTGCTTCCGACACTCACACTGGCCTCACTGATGAGGGGGAGACGGGCACTGCAGTATTATAATGTACGGGAGGGAGCAGGGTTCACAGCAGCACAGAGTATATCAGGAGATGAGGGATGTGTCAGTGAGGACAGGGTACATGTGACAGGGACAGTGACATGATCTGGGGAGTAGACTGAAGGCAGCAGAAAGTCACAGACTGAAGGCTAGATTTACTAAACTACAGAAAAGAAAAAATGGAGATGTTGCCCATAGCAACCAATCAGATTCTAGCTAACATTCTTTAGCATCATACCCGCCAACATTTTATAATGGAAAATAGGTACACCTGGGAAAAACATGTCTGTGAAGGGGTGTGGTTTGTCCCATGGAGGGGCGTGACTTTAATCTGCTGTTATTTGTCATGTATGATAAGGTGTAAAATCTCATTTTACACCTTATCATATGATCTAAGAACTCACAGGAGAGGGTCTTGTCACTATAGCAGTGCAGTAGGAGTCTGCACTGCTATAGCGCAATAGGAGTCTGTCGCTGTTGCTCTGCTATTGTGATCAGATGCTGCAGAACTGGAAGGTGAGTATAGGGGGGAGGGAACTGCCAGGCCAGTATCCGGTACAGGAGCCCTTTTAGCAGGTACAGACCATTATATAAAGGTACTGTACCTGCTAAATAGGTACATTTGGAGGGTATATAGTATATAATAGGAAAATGAGAGCTAGAATCTGATTGGTTGCTTTGGGCACCATCTACACTTTTCCTTTTCCACAGTTCTAGCTGTGAGTTATATAGTAGAAGGAGAGGCTCCCAGCAGTACAGAGGATATCAGGAGATGAGTGACACAATCACACAATCAAATACCAAAAAAAAAAAGGTTGTATTTGTTTCTGGACAAGTTGCAATGGAAAAGGTGCAATGTTTGGTGAAATACTTGAAAATACAGGACATCTATGTGTTATCATTACATGTGATTCTTAAGATAAACCACGTTCCATCTCAGGGGTCAGAGAAGCCACCATTACGCCTCTTAAAGCCAGACGGTTAAGGAGTAGACAGAAGTATTGTAGTAAGTGCCCATTAACCGAGACGTTGGTTTCGTTCCACTCTGCTGCGTATACGGTGCATGAACATATCAAACAGCTGTAAGCATAGGCTCAGCGGGGACCAATCATCTTTAGCTTTACTGGCTATTGTTCTTTGCCCGATTCATCAGTAATGCACCAGGGCAGACTTGTGATCTCACTGAGCAAGAAAGAGCAAATCACCATCATTATCATCATCATCATCAGAGTCAGTGCAAACCACCAGCAAATCTTTATTTCCAGTACTGACTGTGAACTGGCTAGGATGAGAATAAGAGGAAAACAGGTGGAAAGTTACACCTGGGCAAAACCATGATAAATGTCAGGGGGAGTGAAAGTAATTTTATTCTCAGCATGCAGGGAGAATACTTTGCTTTTACTTATTGCACACAGATACTGACCAGCGTTACTATTACACAGTTATTTATCACCTCTCATCTCTAATACTATTATATTATTATTATTATATTATTACACAGATACTGAACAGCGTTACTATTACACAGTTATTTATCACCTCTCATCTCTAATACTCTAATACTATTATATTATTACACAGATACTGCCAGCGTTACTATTACACTGTTATTTATCACCTCATCTCTAATACTATTATATTATTATTATTACACAGATACTGACCAGCGTTACTATTACACTGTTATTTAGAGTTGTTCTAGAAAACATCACCTCTCATCTCTAATACTGTCTCCGCACAATATGGAAGTTGCTCAGATCAATTTATAAGTTAGTGTAAACAGGTGCATGAAAGGCCGGGGGGTAATCTGCTAGCCACAGAAACAAAGGAAAGAAAACGGCCCGCATTCAGAGTACCAGACGTATAACATATACATCCAGTGTTTAGCGATTTTTACTACTACGCATGTGTAGTAATTTTTTAACGTAATCTACGTATCTTTTTCTTAAGTAGATTGCGTAAATGCTGTCTGAAAGATATGATATATGTCCGGTAGACTGAATACGGGCCAATGCCACAGCAACACTGCCATTAACCAGTAACAGACTATGCCATTCTATCTGTAATATAAAACACAGAAATGTTCGTTACATATATTTGCAATTATATGATAAGCCACCAGCCACCGTCACGGCCTTTCTGCTCATGCTGGCCCTGACTCTAACAATGGGAGTCCCAATGTTGGGTCACATATATATGTTTTTAAATCGAGAGCTAACTTACCTCAGGAAACCCCCCTTATACCTCCAAAATAGCTAAATACTGTCTCCAACAGATGGAATTTGCCTCCCTGCAATTCAACATGGCTTCCTAGGTGTAACTTTCCATCTGTTTTCCTCTTATTTATACACTCTGTGCTATCACCATAAATCTTTGTTATTTTACAGCTTAATGATGGCTCCCCGTGGTGTCCTTGGACACCTGGAATCCTCTGTCTGGCAGACTCTTATTTTAGCCGGAGTGACTGTAATGTCACCCAGACTCCAATCCGGTTCTCTCCGCTTTGGCTTAGAAATCACAGCTGTGAGCCGGCTCCTCACAGGTCCCCAGAAATAGAAGCCGGGACGCCGGCTGCAGAGCGATAACAAGCTTTATCAATAATGAGGTTTTAGAGCG
>WWET01001095.1:416299-428488 GCA_011038615.1 Limnodynastes dumerilii | reverse complement strand
CCCTAACGTTAACCATCCCCTAACCCTAACCATCCCCTAACCCTAACCATCCCCTAACCCTAACCATACCCTAACCCTAACCATACCCTAACCATACACTAACCCTATCCTTCCCCTAACCCTATCCTTCCCCTAACCCTATCCTTCCCCTAACCCTAACCATCCCCAAACCCTAACCATCCCCTAACCCTAACCATACCCTAACCATTCCCTAACGCTAACCATCCCCTAACCCTAACCTTCCCCTAACCCTAACCATCCCCAAACTCTAACCATCCCCTAACGCTAACCATCCCCTAACCCTAACCATCCCCAAACCCTAACCATCCCCTAACCCTAACCATCCCCTAACCCTAACCATACCCTAACCATTCCCTAACGCTAACCATCCCCTAACCCTAACCTCCACCCACAACCCCCACCCACCCCCAACCCCCACCCACCCTCTAACGCTAACCATCCCCTAATGCTAAATATCCCCTAACCCTAACCATCCACTAACCCTAACCATCCACTTAACCCTAACCATCCACTAACCCTAACCATCCACTTAACCCTAACCATCCACTAACGCTAACCATCCACTAACCCTAACCATCCACTAACCCTATCCATCCCCTAACGCTAACTATCCCCTAACCATCCTCTAATGCTAACCATCCCCTAAGCTTAACCATCCACTAACCCTAACCATCTCCTAACCCATGCCCAAACCCTAACCATCTACTAACCATCCCCAAACCCTAACCATCTTCTAACCCATCCTTTAACCACACCTGTCCCACAGCCTAACCTAAACCATCTGCTCTTTGCAGAATAAGTTTAACTGTTCCCCTGCATGGACGGTAAATAACATGGATGGTATATGGCATGGATGGTAAATTTGATGTTTCGTATATGACATGGATGGTATTTGACATTGATGGTAAATGATATGGATGGTAAATGAGATGTCCGGTAAATGACATGAATGGTAAATGGAGAGATGTTTGGTAAATTTGATGTTTGATAAATGTAATTCTTTGACAAGGGGTCGGATCCACAGCTGGAAGACGATTACATACATTACGTAATTTGCTAGAATCTAGATTTCCAGGCCCCCTGTACTCCCACACACGTGCCGCCCTCCTGCATGCAGAACCATACCTAAAAGGCATGCGGAATTGAACGTACGGAATGGTGGACCATAGGTAAGGACTTTACTGTACAATTACCATTCCGGATATCACCCACCATGTGTATCTCCAGAGGGAGTCGCCGCAGCGAATGGAGTCTTTTAGAACTAGAGACGGCCAAAAGCTCATTTTCGCCTGTCTCTATTTAGAAAAGGCCGCCATTTTCAACATTTTCTTTGCAATGCCGATTGCTATACTTAACCATTCATTTTTCAGAATCACTGCATCTTTGAGGCAAAGCAATAGATGTTCCAGCCAGTGCGGAAAACAGCCGCTCGCAGCGGTGACCCTCTCCCGTGTATCTCATACCTATTGTCAGCAGCGCCCGCGGCGCCCCGCCGACTCACGCTGCTTCCGACATCCTGGTTGCTAGGCAGCATCGTCAGCGTGCAGCGTAGCATAACATATTATTTGTACTCCGGCATCAGTGCCACCTTTTTCTATGTACACCTGTACACACTGTGTAATCCTTACTGATTTAGGGGCTGATTCAGAGATACGATTTTCACGCAACTTAGGAGCGTATATTTAGGATCTTAGAAAATTTGCATAACTGCGCATGCGTAGTAATAGTGCAACACCATCTACGTAGAGGTTAGGAGCGTAAATTCGCTAAGAGCGTAACTTTGAATCGATCGCAAGCACTTAAGATCTTAAGTGTTGCGGAAGTTTAAGATCTGAAGGATTTGCATGGAAATGGGCGGGGGGAGGCAGGGAGATGAGGGAAAGTGGGCGCGGGCAGACACTTAGGATCGCAAATAAACGCTACTACTTCACTTAAGATCTCAAATGACAGCTCAGAGTTAGGGTTAGTCAATGGTGGTCTAACTTTAAGATCCGCCGCTGTTTGCAAGGGGAGTGACTGTTTATGCAGTGGGCTGTAACCTGCTAAGATCTTAACTAAGGTGCGTATATTTGCGATCTTTTCGCAATCGCATCTCTGAATCAGCCCCAATGTGCATAGAACCGCTGCCTATTCCTTGCTCCATCTGTCTATACTCACTCTGGTGACCCTTCCTCCTCTAAACCAACCACTAATCCTAACACCTATGGTGAGTGGACTGCCCCCTGTGGGGAGGCTGCATGGTCAGCATGAGGTGTCGTACATAAATAGCCTGTCTTTAGGAAGTCAGAATCAGACTCAGGGATGATAAATGCCATGGACATTAAACGAGGTGAAGAGCAAATGACACAGATGATAAATGATATGCTCAGTGAATGAAATGGACGGTAAATAAAACGCTCGGACAATGACATATCCAGTAAATGAGGACGATGATGGTGAAGGATGCTTTGCCGCATCAGATGTGAACGTTTCACGAGTTCCTTGACCTACTCTAGTTGCTGGAAGAGACAGGACAAAGCTACTGATGGAGCCAGGACAATGACATGTCTGAATGTGACACGTGAAATCAAGCGATCTCCCTGCTCCCTCACTCTCATGGTTCACCAAAGACACGATAGACACTGGAACAAACAAAGCTTTATTTATATATTCTCATTACACCGCCATTATATGTCAGTCTATGACTGGACAACGGGGATAACAAGGAGATACTGGGCTGTATTCACACCGAAGAAGCTTCTGCTTCTTAGGTGTGTGTAGATTACCCAAATGACCTACTACACACATGTAGTAGGTCATTCACGCAATGTACGCACTGGTTAGGTATGTAGGTTACCTCCGTGTGGTCTTTAAAGAGTTTAGTTAGAAAGAGGCGGCCTCATGCCGCCTCGGGGAGTGATTAGATAGAAGTGGAAGGGGGAGAGTTTTAGATTGGGGTGGAGGCGAGGAGAGGCATTCTTAAGAGGGAAACCACGCACAGTAAGATAAGGTAGCCCTATGGCATCCTTAAGTGCCATTAGGTACCTAAAAAGAGGGGGCAAGTTAGGGGCTGCACCAGTGAGTTAGGTGCGGTTCTGTCCGCACCTAACTTACTCTTGGGTGAGGATACGATCCACTGTCCCAAGGAGTGAGGACTTTGTAGCGACATCAGGGACAGTCAGGAGGGGTGTCCTGCGTCTTGATGCTCTGTTCATACAGGGGCAGCTACAGGCACCTAACAATAGGATCTGGAAAGCAGCCAATCATGGTCCATATAACAACCACACCAAACGCATGCTGTTCCTGTTCATTCTGTATAAAGGGGCTATTAGTTAGTTGGGCTCTCTAGGAATTTCCCTGGTATCGTAGGGGGCTGGGCAGACACTGTACCCTATTACTCTATATAGACAAGGGCAAGATGCTTGTTTGGCACACTGAACCCTCTTCTTTTTTATCGGATCCCGTTGCTTGAGAAACGTCTCAGGAAGTCTCTTAAATCTCTTGCCATCTGGGAGGAGTGTGCGTTTTGTTCTCTAGCGGCAATGATCGTGCAATGATTATCCTGTTGACACCAAATGTCCGACAAATTAGTCTAGTCAGCCTTATGCTATCCGACAATGACGCTATGTTGACAACTGTCAGATAAGATATTGTAATGTAAACTTAATGTGATTGACATTACAACAAACCCAACCCTAAATCCAACCCTATTTCTAACACAAACCTTTACCATTTCCCCAACTCTCACCTAACAAAAACCCTAACCCGAGCCTCAACCTAGATACTAACCCTAACCTCAACCCTAAACCCATCTATAACACCAGCTCCAAACCTAAACACATCTCTAAACCCAAACCTAACCCCAAACATAACTTCAACCCTAACTCTAACCTCAACCCTAAACTAAACCTCATCCCTATCCCAACCCTAAACAAAACCTCAGCCCTATCCCAACCCTAAACCAAATCTCAGCCCTATCCCAACCCTAAACCAAACCTCAGCCCTATCCCAACCCTAAACCAAACCTCAGCCCTATCCCAACCCTAAACCAAATCTCAGCCCTATCCCAACCCCAAACCAAACCTCAGCCCTATCCCAACCCTAAACCAAACCTCAGCCCTATCCCAACCCTAAACCAAACCTCAGCCCTATCCCAACCCTAAACCAAACCTCAGCCCTATCCCAACCAAACCAACCCTCAGCCCTACCCCAACCCTAAACCAAACCTCAGCCCTATCCCAACCCTAAACCAAACCTCAGCTCTATCCCAACTCTAAAGCAAACTTCAGCCCTATCCCAACCCTAAACCAAACCTCAGCCCTATCCCAACCCTAAACCAAATCTCAGCCCTATCCTAACCCTAAACCAAACCTCAGCCCTAACCCAACCCTAAAGCAAACCTCAGCCCTATCCCAACCCTAAACCAAACCTCAGCCCTATCCCAACCCTAAACCCAACTCCATCCCTAAATCCAACCCCAACCACAATCTCAACCCTAACCCTAAACCACCAACCCTATTGTTACAGTCTTTAGGAAGGGTTATCACCAGGGCATGGAGTCTAAACCAGAGCCAGGTATTTACTAGAGCCTCTGGTGGTGGGGATAGGCTTGGCTGCTGGCCCTTGATAGGTCGCAGTCCTCGGCAATAGCTTCCAAGGAAAACCTGTAGCGTAGGAACCTGAACAGGAACCGATACACAGCCTGGAACCCTTGTACACAACACAGGTAGCAGGAACCCTTGCTCACAGAAGGCAAACAGGAGCCTAGGCATCTAGGCTTTGTTTACCTATGCAGCTATCCCAAATCATAACCACAACCCTAAACCAAATCCTATCCCAAACCTAACCCTAAATTTAACCCCAATTCTAACCCCAACCCTATCCCAAGCCATTACACCAACCATAAACCCAACCTCATCCCTAAAACCAACCCAAACCTCAAACCTATCCCAAACCATAACCCCAACTGTAAACCCAACCTTAACCCTAACCTCAACACTAACTACAACCCTACACCCAACCATAATCCCAAACCTTACTCTAAATTCAACTGTAGCTGTAACCCTAACCTCGATCCTAAATATAACCGTAACCCCAGCCACAGCTTGTGATTTATTCTCAATTACTTATTGAGGTGGAGGAGATGGACAGAGGAGATGGACAGCATGACACTAGAGCAGGTTCGAGGTAAGAGGTTGACAGAGCTGGACAGAACATTGGACAGATACAAGGAAAGTATTGACCTAAACTTTGACGATCATATGGGGGTGTGGGGATAACAGGGGAAGCGATTTTGACCATTTAGCGGTGAACCTGGTACACTTACACATAAAGAATCGTTCATCCTTATGGTGTTGGCTTTCATGATCCACCATGTGAATGTCTGAACGTTGATCTTAACCTCCATAAAGGTATTCACTACCTGTACAGCCTACTATTGTCAACTAGAAATAAAGTCTTGTGCTTCACAGCGCTGAGGTCATGAGTTCGATTCCCAGACTAAGCCTTATTTCTGGGTGCTCAGAAAAATACTGGTAGGTTAATTGGCTGCTGACTAAATTAACCTTAGCGTGTTTATATGTGTTAGGGACCTTAGTATGAAGCTCTTATAGGAGCAGGGATTGATGTGAATGTCTAATGTTCTCTGTAAAGCGCTGAAGACAATTTGTGGGGCTATATAAATAAGCATTAATAATAATAATCGGACCCCCATGACATACAAGACGGGAGAGAGAGAGTAGTCTCTGGGTATGCGTGCTTTCCTGATGAGAATTTCAGAGCATCATTATCACTAATGGCCTCTTATTCTATAGTTCTCCCCGAGTGATGTTCTAACTAGAGGAGCGAAGAGTGATTATTGTAATGAAAGCAGAGGGATGCAGGCGATGGTCAGCGGCTGGGGTTGGCACTGCAGGGTGCACCGTTTCCAAATTGCAGGGACAAATCCATTTGCAAATGGAGGCACGCAACCAATTACTGTGTTCTAATGAGGGGACACTTTACAAGAACAATGGGGGATAATACTTGGTTGGGAGGATGTAGGGTTTTTTGGTTGTATTTTGCGCTCTTTCACACCGGGCGTGATGTACGCAAGTTAAGGAGATCATCAGTCCTATGCGCCTTTCAAAGTACAGCCAATCCATATAATGATTGTGGCGTGTCAGTTTTTACTTCTATGACCCCTGGTTCTATTATTACAGATAATGGACAGGATCCACTTTGGATTCTCTCCTCATTGCAGTGCGTTGGATGGATCCATGTGCCCCAATCAGAACGCAGCCTGTGCTATCAAGATTTCTGACACATTACACTTCAGTCAGCTTTCGTCAGGGGAAGGGTGGGTTTTCTTCAACAAGCGGTCTAGGGGGTATATTTACAAAGGGCGATTTTTCCCTTCATATTCAAATCGCAGCGTCTCGCCGCGATTTGAATGCGATTTTTACTGTGAATTCACAGAATTCATTAACATGCAATTTTGAGGCGAATTTTTAGAACTCACGAGAGTTGTCGCGATTTTGCAAGGTCTAAATCACACTGGTTTTCTATTGAAAAAATCGCGGCAACTCGCGGGAGTTTAAAAAAAATCACCAAGTGCAGCATGCTTGAAAGCCTTAGCCATGCTGTGCTGATAGAACTACAAGGCTAAGCATTGTTTAGCCTTGTAGTTCTATCAGCGTCAGCATGGTAAGGCTTCTAAACCATGCTGCTCTGTGTGTAGAATCTTCTTATGTTGATTGGAGTCTGGCGTTGGCTTGCTTGCAGTGGCATCCCCGGTCTTCTGGTCCGGCTCCTCTGCCTCTTCTGTTCTTGACTCTGCGGGCACTGGCTCCTTCTTCGTCTTCTTTGCTGCTCCTAATGACCATTAGGTCGCTAGGGGGCAGCCTTTTATTTAAATGATGACATCAGAGGCCCCCTAGTGACTAAATGGTCATTAGGAGCAGCAAAGAAGATGAAGGAGGAGCCAGTCCCCGCCGAGTCAAGAACAGAAGAGGCAGAGGAGCCGGACCAGAAGACCAAGGATCCCACTGCAAGCAAGCCAACGCCAGACTCCAATCAACATAAGAAGATTCTACACTTCAAGCAACTCTTCCCAAGAAAGATGACAGCAAACGGTGAAAATTTTTAAAATTATTTTTTTAAACACCACACACTACATCGCAATACACTTAGTATAGGACACGGGACCACCGGAAGTAAGTGTACACATTAGGGGGTAATATTTGTCAAGAAAAGGTTTATTTTAACATGGACACATTGTAATGTATATCGGTATGTTTTGTGTACACTGTTTTTTTTTTACACACACAACACACAGAATGGCATGGTTAAAAGCCCTACCATGCTGACGCTGATAGAACTACAAGACTAAGCAATGCTGAGCCTTGTAGTTCTATCAGCAAAGCATGGCTAAGGCTTTCAAGCATGCTGCAATCGGTTTTGACACACAGGAAAACACGTCAACTAGATTGACGTGTGTTTTCCTGGCTCGCAGGGAGAATTGTCACTAAACCGCCTCTAGGCAATGGAGAATTGCTAAATGGCGATTTAGTAGCGATTTTACTAAGAGTTTGTCAAAGCGACCTTTGTGAATCCTGTGAGTTGCATGTGTAACATAGAAAAAGGCACACTGGCGATTTTAGGTTCAGCGATTTTCAAGAGGCTTAAACTCACATGAGTTTAGCTTTTGTGAATACAGTGATTTGATATTCACAGCAAACTCACACGATTTTAGTCAATTTTTGAAAAATCGCGTTTTGTAAATATACCCCCATGTCATACATCACCCCGGCAATGGCGACAATGACAAAATCTGCAAAAATGTTGGTGTCTTAAAATGTTGTGTTCGGCATGATACACCTTTATAACACCGTCATATAACAGATCTATTGTCATGAATTACTAAATAGATGATAAATTCCTTAATTGTCCCTGATCCCGAGCTCCTGTGTCTCTCCACTGCTCTCCACTGCCTCTTACTCCACTCTCTCCTCTCCCTCTGTCTGTCTTTTGCTCTCTGATATGTCCATACAGTTTGTCCTCCACTCTGTCCTGTCCACTGCTCCGTTCTTTTTTTTTTTATCACCTCTTCTTTCTGTCTCTTCTCCATTCTCATTTCTCTCTTCTTTTTCTCTCTCACTCTTTCTTCTTCTCTCTTCTTTTCTCTCTCTCGCTCTCTTCTTCCCTCTATTTCTCTTCTTTCTCTCTGTCTCCCTCTTCCTTTATCTCTCTCTTCTTCTTCTCCTCTCTCTCTTCTTTTCTCTCTACTTCTCTCTGTCTCTTTCTTCTTTTCTCTCTCTCTCTGTCTTCTATGTCAGTCTCCTCTTTACTCTCCCTCTCTCTTCTTCTCCCTCTCTCTACATCTCTGTCTCTCCCTTTCTTCTCCTCCCTTTCTTCTTCTCTCTCTCTTTCTCTGTCTTCTTTGTCTCTCTCCTCTTCACTCTCTCTTCATCTCTGTGTCTCTCTCTCTTCTTCTCCTCTTCTTCTCTGTGTCTTCCTCTCCCATGACCGCTGCTGCAGATCTGACCTACCCACCACCGCTGGAGGTGTCTCGGCGTTAAGCAGTAGTTCATTACTAATTAAGGTCAAGGTCGGGGTTATAATTAGTATTAGGATAAGGATTAAGATTATTATAATGTTAAATAAGTGTCATCATTACAATATTTTGTTTTACAGGTGTTGAGTTAATGACGGTATCCTCCGCAGTGGAAGCAATCGTATGGAATTTATGATCCACAACCTTGCATGGAGGAAAGCAGGGCACTCCCCCCTGGGCACTCCCCCTGTGTTCCTGTGTGCGGATTGTGTATGCACCAGCAGGGACCCTACCTTAAGTATTCCACAGGATACTGCATCATACATAAGCCCACCTTTGCCCACCCCCATGCGTATCTCTGATCCACACAGAGCGCAGCATTGGTAGTGCAATACAGCAGTGAGTAGCATTGTTCCTCACAGCGCCGAGGTCATAAGTTTGATTCCCGGACTAGGCCTTATCTGTGTGGAGTTAGTATGTTCTCCCTGTGTCTGTGTGGGTTTCCTCCGGGTGCTCCGGTTTCCTCCCAAATGCCAAAAACATGCTGGTAGGATCAAGTTCCCTTGCTTGTAACATCTGCATACGTGTGCCAGATTTTATGCAACAGATCATGGAGGTCTGTACGAAGGGGCGGTGTTTGCCATCCACACGGCCAATCCCTGCACCAGAGGCGGGGCTTAAATGCATTAGCTTGACATTTGTCCGTTCTTATAATTCACACGACCCAGTAATCTACGTCCTGGTAGCCGGCAAGATCATCAATAATGGGTTAAGTGACGGGACCCCTGGCAGGGCATCCGGGCCCAGCTCTTCATAGTTTAAAGTTGTTTTTCTCCTTCCCAGCGCATTTTACACACCTGATTGGACGTCTATGCCGGCATCTGGGTCCTTCCGCTTCATTAGCCTCTAGGATGCCGACTTACGTAACGTAGGTTTCACAGATGCTGCCAGTTGATCCTAGCGTACACAGGGCAACCCTCGCAGCTAAGGCCGGGCACAGTCATTGAGACGTTCATAAGTAGCCGCGCAGAGTGTGCCCTGATGTCCTCATTCGTAATTCAGAGTATTTAAAGGCACAACGCCAACTATTTGTGTGCATATGAATTTTGTAGTTAACACATACGTGGCAGGATATTAATAAGCACATACGTGTACCGTACACGCGGACAGAATTCTGTGCAACACAAAAGCACACGCAGCGCCAGCTCTGGACACACAGCAGTCAATAACAATGCAGCCAAGTGACCATATACACTGCGCAAGGGAAGGGCACTACACTGTAATGTAGACTGGAAATAGCGCTTAGGAATAGCGCAAGTGATTCAGTCACCATGGAAACGCACTAAAACCATAGCAAAGATCAGAACATCAGTTTAGTTCAAGATTTAGGATACGCTTATGTTTATTCCAAACATGTTTAAATTGTTTTATGGTATTAACATCTACCACCTCAGATGGGAGGCTATGCCACTGATCAACTACTCTTTCAGTGAAGTCACATTTCCTCTGAACCTTCTACCCTCCAGTTTATACACCTGTCCTCCTGTTCTTATACATCTCTTCCTGTGAATAATGCTTGACCCTTGATATATGTGAAAGCTGCTGTCATATCCCCCTGGCTCTTCTCTGCTCCAAGCTATACATGTTACTTCCTCTAGTCTTCCTCTGTAAGTTGTGTGACACAGGCCATGCACCATTTTAGTTGCTCTTCTTTGCACAGTCTCTAATATCCCTTTCACATCACCACCAAATACCAAGGATTTTCGCAAAAAACCCGGGTCTCTGCAAAATCCTGGGTATTTGGTGATGTGTAAGGGGTACTTCCGGCCGGCCATCTCATCTTCCAAGCGTGGGTTAGGGTTAGGTTGATAGAAGGGTAGGATTAGGGTTAGGTTGATAGAAGGAGAGGGTTAGGGTTAGGTTGATAGAAGGGTAGGGTTAGGGTTAGGTTGATAGAAGGGGAGGGTTAGGTTAATAAAAGGGGAGGGTTAGGGTTAGGTTGATAGAAGGGGAAGGTTAGGGCTAGGTTGATAGAAGGGGGGTTAGAGTAATTATTATGGTTATGCTGATAGAAGGGGAGGGTTAGGGTTAGGTTGATAGAAGGGGAGGGTTAGGGTTAGGTTGATAGAAGGGGGGTTAGAGTAATTATTAGGGTTAGGCTGATAGAAGGGGAGGGTTAGGTTGATAGAAGGCTAGGGTTACAGTTAGGTTGATAGAAGGATAGGGTTAGGGTTAGGCTGATAGAAGGGGAGGGTTAGGGTTAGGTTGATAGAAGGGTAGAGATTAGGGTTAGGTTGATAGAAGGATAGGGTTAGGGTTAGGCTGATAGAAGGGGAGGGTTAGAGTTATTATTAGGGTTAGGCTGATAGAAGGGGAGGGTTAGGGTTAGGTTGATAGAAGGGTATAGATTAGGGTTAGGCTGATAGAAGGGGAGGGTTAGGGTTAGGCTGATAGAAGGGTAGAGATTAGGGTTAGGGTTAGGTTTATAGAAGGATAGGGTTAGGGTTAGGCTTATACAAGGGGAGGGTTAGAGTTATTATTAGGGTTAGGCTGATAGAAGGGGAGGGTTAGGGTTTGGCTTTGGGATATGGAGAGTTAAATTAGTGTAATAGAAGGGGAAGGTTAGTGTGATGATTAGGGTAAGGGTTATTGGAAAGTCTTACCTGTCTCCGTTGGAGCAATCACAACCTATCCACGCTATGTCAATTTAGGCCGCAAAGAAACGCCTGCAGTTGCGGCAGGTTTGACAGAAATCGGCACATCGTACAGACACCGCACACTTTATATAAACATAGGCATTTGCCTTATCTGTAGTAATGGCAACTACAAGTTGGCATAGTTGACATTACTCTATTGGCATGTGCATGATGTCCCTGGCTATTGGTAAATTGGCTGCATCCCTTCAAGATGGCTGCCTACGCCACACGGCACATAACTTAATATTGCAATTTGTCATTTTATTGTGCAATTGAACAGCAATCACTTATTAGTGATTAAGAAATAAGTGTTTACGATTTTCCAAGATTCTAAATTCCTTCACCGTCCTAAGTCCCCGGCTTCGTTTATTAACCTCCTTTTATGTAGAGACTTTCAGCTGTGTCAACGGAACGCAACGCAGCGGCCGACCTCGCCACCTGCGGCTCCCAGCGGACGTCCGATTATTGGAAGCCGCTCAGGTCACATCAAACGGTTTCCAGCATCTGTACAGGTCAGGGGTCTGAGGAACACGGCGGGGAATAAGCCGTGTCTCCAATTACAACTAACAAGTAACAAAAAGCACAGAAAAAGCAGAATAAAACGCAGCTTACATAATGACAGGTATTCCAGCTACACAAAGAAGTTCATTAAAACCAGCTTTTCATCCAGCGATAAGCCTATATGCAGGAGGGGGTACACCAGGCACGTAACTATAGGGGGCGCAAGGGGTGTGGCTGCTAGGGGGCACGGAGGAGAGGGGGGTCCATGGCAGCTGCTCCCCCTGTACTGTGAGCAAGGTGACAGAGGCTGACAGGTTAAAACAGCGCTCGGTGCTCTATGTATGAGTGTATGTATGTATAGCTCCATGTATGAGTGTATGTATAGCTCCATGTATGAGTGTATGTATGTATAGCTCCATGTATGAGTGTATGTATGTATAGCTCCATGTATGAGTGTAT
>WWET01001095.1:353715-389249 GCA_011038615.1 Limnodynastes dumerilii | reverse complement strand
TGATCATGTCCAGTGGTCGTGTCATGTTGGGGTGTAGTGTCCTATGTCTGTCTAGTGTAATAGAATTGTATTATGATCATGTGCAGTGGTCGGGTCATGTTGGGGTGTACTGTCCTATGTCTGTCTAGTGTAATAGAATTGTATTATGATCATGTCCAGTGGTTGGGTCATGTTGGGGTGTAGTGTCCTATGTCTGTATAGTGTAATAGAATTGTATTATGATCATGTCCAGTGGTCGGGTCATGTTGGGGTGTAGTGTCCTATGTCTGTATAGAGTGTAATAGAATTGTATTATGATCATGTCCAGTGGTTAGGTCATGTTGGGGTATAGTGTCCTATGTCTGTATAGAGTGTAATAGAATTGTATTATGATCATGTCCAGTGGTCAGGTCATGTTGTGAGTATATTACTTTTTGGTTCACAGAAAAGCGTGGCCTCATACTTTCCATTCTCCCTTCCAAAATTCATGAAACTACACACAAAGGTGATCAATCTTTTCTCATGATCGGCTGCCACAACCTTGGTCCATTCCAATCCCAAAATAACTGAGTTCTCATGGAATGAGCCGTCCCAAGGGTATTAAGGACAAAGATCAGATCATTGTACTGACCTCAGGGGTTGGGCCGAGGTGACGGCAGGAATGGTGAACTAATGTCACGCAGGATGTGAATATTTTTCCATATGGCGTTATAACTAGAATATTAAAAGTTTATTCTAATAAATAGCACTCACCTAATTTTATTTTATTAATAGACAGAGAGGAGGTATGAGGTGGAAGGTGGTCAGGTCCACGCTCCAAACAAACACTATATAACACTGTGTTTCAGCACATACGTAAAGAGGAGGTTTAGGTCACAATATCGCTATATATCTCACCTGCCCAGCATCAAGGCATCAAGACACCTCGGGCCTGATCCAGACTAATGCCCGCCGCCATAGTTACGACGGGTGAAATTCATAAGATCTGCATCTCTGCCAAACTGCGCATGTGCCGGGCAACATCTTAGTAGTAGTTAGGGAAACCTGTCCCTTAGGATCGGGCGTCCCTAAATGTTGCGTAGTTACGGTGAGGGGGCCATTCCTCGGGGAGGGGTCAGGCTCCCGAAATAAAACTAGTAACAGTAACAAGAAAACACACAAGGCCGCGCTTCTAATCAACTTCATCTTCTGATATAAATAGTATGAGAAAAAAGCAGACAGCTCTGTATTGCCATTAATTCAGTCAATTAGAATATAATATAAACAATAACTGATTAAATACAACACAGGAGGTCTTAAATACCAAAACAAATGTAATTTAATAACAATCACAGACAAATATTTAAAAACTTTTTCTCGGCCATATCAAATGATTGTGCTTAAACTCTTAATAAATAGCCACAGTCCACATGATAGAACATCATATATTGAAAAACTCATATGTAATATGTCATATCATGGGAAATACAGATGTATAGAAGGAGAGAAGTAGTGATGTCACTTTATAGGTCATTGGTGCGGCCTCACCTGGAATACTGGGGTCAGTTCTGGAGGCTGTATCTCCAGAAGGACATAAATACATTAGAGACTGTGCAAAGAAGAGCCACTACAATGGTGCATGGCCTGTGTCACACACCATACAGAGAGAGGCTAGAGGAAGTAACATGTATAGTTTGGAGCAGAGAAGAGCCACTACAATAGTACATGGTCTGTGTCACACAACATACAGAGACAGACTAGAGGAAGTAACACGTGTAGCTTGGAGCAGAGAAGAGCCACTACAATGGTGCATGGCCTGTGTCACACACCATACAGAGACAGACTAGAGGAAGTAACATGTATAGCTTGGAGCAGAGAAGAGCAACTATAATGGAGCTTGGGGTAAATGAATCACACTCAATGTTGATGTTGGCGCATCACTCAATGAATAACACATTAAGTAACAAATTAAAGCTAACTATGAGTATGCTGAACAGCTGTAATTAACAATCCATGCATAATATAGAGAAAAGTCTCCTCTATACCTCATCCGTAATACAGAGCTCTTCCAGGAACATACACTGGTGGATCTACCTTCTAATCAGCTTGCCCTTGTCTTTGCTTGTTTATTAGGAAGGGCGTGAGTACTCGCCCGCGGCATCCAACGCCGACAATGGAGGAGGGAAGAAAAAACAGAAGGAGAAGGAGATGGACGAGCTGAAGAAGGAAGTGACCATGGTGAGGACCACCAATGGAAATCCATCATGATTACTCCATCACAAAATAACAACAGCAGAAATGTGCTGCGACTCAACAGCCAATCAAATGTCATCTTTAATGGGGTGTGCTTTAAAATCCAAACTAAGGAGCAGAATTGAGCCGGTTAGATATCATTGGTAAAGGACAGTACTAGCAACGAATTAGATTCTAGCTCTCACTTTCCTATTACATACTAGAGAATGTCATATAGAATCTGATTGGTTGCTATGGGGAACATCTCCATTTTTCCAAACTTGCACATTTGTAATTCTGACCCTACAAATCCATTGTTCAGGGACCATTGCACACTTTGCTCCCTTGTAAAGTTTTATTCATTGTTTCACGGTCACAGTTCTTTCATTTAAATGATAACAAATAAGAAAACTAATTTTATTTTGTGCAAAAAAAGAAAAAAAGCAGCTTGACTTTATTTAGAATTAAGTTGCAGCAGATTATTATATTTTCCTTTAGGACTGTGTCAGTTTTTAAGCAATCGGAGAAATGTATAAAAACTGCCCCACAGGAAACGATTATTGCGGCATCCAATCATATTCTGTCATTCAAGTTCCACAATGGATCTGTCTGACAGGGCGGTGCATCCCCTCCACCCATCTATACTCCATAAGGTGGGTGGCAGGGGGGGAGCATTTAAATTTTAGGGGTGGGTTTTAGTGCTTGCGTGCGGATTGGAAGTCGTACCCGCCGCTGATCCGTGCAGGTGACCTAAAACTGCCTTATGGCCTCTCTTATGAGGCCCAAAGACCTCATAAGAGAGGAGAATGACGCTGGAGTTAACCCCCTCCTCCGTGCAGACTGTCAGGATCCGCGGTTTCACTCTGACACTATTGGGTATGTGCACCCGCCTATTGCAGTGTTGTGATCTAAACACACCCAGGATCGGTCTGTTTAGAGTCAACCTCTTTGGTGGACAAAGAAGAAAAAAGGGTTTAAGTAGTGCATGGAATGTATAGTCTTCTATATACCATCCTGCAACTTTTACTAAGAACACAGCTGAACCTCACAGTTCCCCAGTGTCTTCTTTGTTATACATACATTTCGTAAAAATGTCCGATAAACAAACATCAATTAATATATATATCTCTCTTTTCCAGGATGACCATAAACTGTCTCTGGATGAAATGGCCCGAAAATATGGCACCGATCTGGCCAAGGTGAGGTCATAGTTCAACCCAAAAGGGCAAAGATTAATAAGTTTAGGGACGGACTGAAGCTCATCGGCTGGGAAGGTTCCTAAATATTTCATAATGCTGTATTATAAAAACATAGCGGTAGCAAGGTTATATCTAGTATTTCTGGACAGACAATGTGGTTGATAAATAATAATGTATATGAGGATCTGAATAAGGCCAATTGAATATATATAGCCTCTCTGCCATGGCTCGACCCTGTGTCGGACGTTTGATTGCGGTTAATGGCGGCTGTCTTTGATAGAATTTGCGCTTGTGAAATATAGATGATATCAGTCACGCAATCCTACCTTAATTTGATGGTTTTTAAATACACAAACAGCAACAAATATAACAATTATAGTGTACAGCTCTTGATCAAAACGATACAACTGAGATAATAAATGTAAAATATCAAGGAAAACAGATCTTATAAACGTTTTATTGTGTGGAGGGCGATGGGTTTGATTACACCAGATTTGTCAACTAAGAGACTCCCAAATTTGGGCAGCCTGGAATTCTGGGAGAACGAGCAATACTCCCACATTTGGCCCTTGATACGAAACGCGTCACCCAGTCCTGCACCCTGCTGGTCAATGCTGGAGACCGTCTGGAGAAAAGGAATACATTTTGTAATATAAACTAGACAGAGAGGTTTGAAAAATAAAATGACTCTTGTAATAAAATTCAATCAATTTTTAAAGTCGAGAAGTATTCATCGCCCCCTTATAAAAGGGTTTTGTTTTGTCTTTTTAATCCAAATCAACATAACTATAATATTTAGAAATTTAAACTCAACAGAACTCATGGGGGGAGGGGCAGTCTAGCCTGAACAGGTGCGTTTTGAGTGCTTGAAGACCTACAATGTGGGGGAGAGTTTGACTGAAGAATGGAGGTCATTCCAGTGCAGAGGTGCAGCATGGGAGAAGTCCTTGATACGGATGTGAGATGTGGTGATCAGTAGGGAGGTCAGATAGCGGTGGTTAGCCGAACGGAGATGTCAGAGATTGTTCTACGACTATTTTACACCACATATTATCTCTGTACAACTAGCAACTAATTGTCATTGTTCCTGTTTTTACACCACCAGGGATTGACAAACACACGCGCGGCTGAAATACTGGAACAGGACGGACCAAACGCCCTCACGCCTCCCCCCACCACCCCTGAGTGGGTGAAGTTTTGCCGCCAGCTGTTCGGAGGCTTCTCCATTTTGTTGTGGATTGGAGCCATTCTCTGCTTCCTGGCCTATGGCATTCAGATCGCCATGGAGGACGAACCGATCAATGACAACGTCAGTATAACATAGCTCTGTGCTTGTAATCTGAGTCTTTATACTTTTTACCAGACATCTGTGTGTTCAGATTTAACCACTTCCACATGTACAGACCAACTACTAGCATCAAGGGGCCACCTTAAAGTTTCTGTCTCAGAGGAAAGCAACGTCAATCCTGTCACATGACTAAGAGGAAACACCCACTTGTTACCCCAGCCCCACCCCCTCTGTCTTATATCTGGATGGGTACACAGAGAGAAGGAACACCTATACTGTCACCTGACTAAGTGGAAACGCCCACTTGTTACCTCAGTCCCGCCCCTCTGTCTTATATCAGGATGTCTAGCAGAGAGAGACTGGAGGTCATGGGCGTTTTAAGGGGGAAGGAATGGGAAGAGTGCAAGTGCTAGAGAAAGGGGGGGGGGGGGGGGATTTAAATTTAACAGTGCTCAGCTGCCTCTGCTCTATTCAGACTTAGGTAAGATAGGGTCCTCGGCAACTTTGGATCCTCTCCATCTCTCTTATATCTGCATGGGAGGAAAAGTGTTCCGCTTTACTGTTAAGGATTCTCACGCCCCTCTGAGCATGCGCAGTGGGTAAACGCATCCGTAATCCAACAGTCCGTCCCACGTTTGCTCTGTGGCATTTAAACGCTCATTTCCTGTAAACATGACATCCTAAAGCACAGAAAATAAGAATCTGCATTAGGAATTGCATATAACAGACAGAAACAGAGGCTGTTTATAGGGTGCTGTACAATAAGGACACATAGGTAGATATTTAGGGACCGGATCATGCGGGGACCCCTCTGTCATGTTTTATTGCTGACTATTACACCTGACCAGTCTGCGTATTTTACAACCTTCAGGTGACTTTAACCCCTCCCTTGTCCCTTGTCCATTCCCGCAGCTGTACCTTGGTGTGGTCTTAGCGGCTGTCGTCATTGTCACTGGATGCTTTTCTTACTATCAAGAAGCAAAGAGCTCAAAAATCATGGACTCGTTCAAGAACATGGTGCCGCAGGTAAGAGATTCCCCCGGTGCATCCGGGAACACGACCAAGGACAGGACATTATTATTCTTCCCTTGGACACCTGGGGCCAGATTTACTAAGCTGCGGGAAAGGAAAAGTGGAGATGTTGCCCATAGCAACAAATCAGATTCTAGCTGACATTTTCTAGTGTGTAATAGGAAAATGAAAGCTAGAATCTGATTGGTTGCTATGGGCAACGTCTCCATTTTGAGACGTTTAGTAAATCTAGCCCATAATATAAAAAACAACCCTGCAGAATATTATAGCTTCCACTAATTTTAATTCCTCATACTGTATATCATTCTATTCATGGTCCAGATCCTAACCTCAACAAGTGCATATAACGGACTTCCATTATGGATCTGGATTCACCAGGTGCAGCCTTCCATAAGGCAGTGTTTCCGACAGTGGCATAGTAAGGGACGAGATGCGTGTAACATGTACACAAAGGGGGAGGGGGAGGGCTGTTACAGTAATGTCTGTTTCAGCCATTGAGTACTATCCAGATTTTTGCGCTCTCCCCATTTTGCATGGAGACGGGGGTCATGCAACTTATTTGGGTCCTATTAAAAATGTATAGATCTCTAAGGGCTGTATAGAACCCCATAGAGAAAATGTCATTTTTTTTCTATATACAGCATTACCTTTAATGCATTTCATTAAATATCAGCTTTTCAAAGCCTCTCTGGAGGGAAAGCAAGTAAGACTACCAGCAGCTCACACCTCCCAGAATGTCATGTGATCCCCCACATATGGGAGCGGAAGTAGATGGATTATATGACAGAGCTCAGAGAGGCGTTCCAAAGCCTCACTGCCTGCTATTTTAGGTGTCACATGACTGGGGCTTCCATGTTTCCAATGGGACTGTATTGCTGATGTGGGTCTCTTACCTCTTCTTCCTCCAGCAAGCCCTGGTGATCCGTGAGGGAGAGAAGCTACAGATCAACGCCGAGGCGGTGGTGGTGGGAGATCTGGTGGAGATAAAGGGGGGAGACCGGATCCCGGCTGACATCAGGATTATCTCCTCCCAAGGCTGCAAGGTGAAATCATTTAACAGCTGATGCAGATATGGGCGTAACAGGCAAAATAAAAGGAGCAAATTGGTACCTTGTGCCGTATTCAGAGAACCGTCTTTACGGCGGCTTGCATGCGTATCTTTAGGTACGTTTCAACTGCGCATGCGTAGTAACTTTTTTTACGTAGTATACGTAGACTTTCCGCGTGTAATTGCCTTATGGACGGACTTGTGAATCGCACTTGGGTACATATGTCCATGTATACGACGCAAAAATATACGCACATGGAAATTTCAATAAAAATGGGCGGGGCAAGGCATTTAAATGAAGGTATGTGGGCGTGTCTAACATGAATCGCATGTACGGACGACACATACGCACGCAACTGCTGACGGAAAGTTACAAGTGGTCTATGGACTCGTAAGTCACTGACAGCACAGCCGAGAGAGGGGCGTGTCATGGGTGAGAGGGGGTTTGGCCTGCAGCGGCCGGGCGTATCATTGCGCTCTTTTAAGGAAACGGTTCTCTGAATACGACCCCTTGGCTTTACCCTGTTGACCTGCAGGGGGAGCAAAGTCAAAAGGAGCAAACTGAATGAGCTGAATGATGTTTAACAGCTCAACTCTAAATTAGAGTTTAAAAATAGATCTAGTGTTGCAGGATAGGCACGAATAAAAGACATTTCCCTATCTAGATCACAACTACTCCTCGATCTCATTTGCATACTTAAGCCACTGGCACTGTACAGGAAATGCCAACAAGATAGGAAGAGAGAGAAGGGCTCAGTTATAATCACACACAGCCATTGCTAAAGCCGCCCCTCACATGAGTATTATCTGCTTCCAGGTGGACAACTCCTCACTGACCGGAGAATCCGAGCCACAGACTCGCTCCCCCGAGTTCACCCATGAGAACCCTCTGGAGACCAGGAACATCTCCTTCTTCTCCACCAACTGTGTGGAAGGTGAGTGCAGGGCGTTACGTGGCCCAGACACCGGGATTAGCACAGAATAATGAACCTATAAGAATATATAACGCACGCCTAGTAAGGCATTTCCAAAAACACGGGACCGGATTCACAACCCCGAAATGATGTGTCTATTTTTCCCATTATAGCTGCTACGCATGCATAGTAACTATTTTACACTATCTACGTAGCGTTTCGTTACGGTCCCCTCTTTAAAGACCGCATGTGCGCAATCTACGCAATGAAACGCTATGTAGATAGTGTAAAATAGTTACTACACATGCGTCGTAGCTATAATGGGAAAAATAGGCACGTAAGTAAAACATTTTGGGGGTTGTGAATCCGGCCTGCCGGTCTTTGGAAGCTGCAGCGTCTTAATCATGAATGTGGTCCCACATCCCCAGCCAGTGTGAGATACACGTTATTATAATGTCAGAACAGTCAGAATCGCCCTCTGTGCCATTGTTATGTGTGCCATAGGCAGCGGCTGCCCGGTGTGACAAGCTCTCTGTGTAATTATGTGAATGCACACAGCTGTATCTTACATCCCAGGCTCTAGGGGGTCACAGCGGGCACACAGAGGATCCTATTCTGTCTCTCACTGAGAGTCTTTGTGTTCTGTCTGGCGAGTGACACATGGGGGCGATTTACAAGCATAGAGGATGGTGATAGGAAGCGCTGTCATACAGCCGTCAGTTATATCATATACAATCACCGAGAGGCTGCTCCAGACCGGGGGCGCAAAAATGAACGCATCCTGCGCACCGAACATCCAAACGCAAAGCATGGCTGGTCTATACAAGATGCAGCGCCAATCACAATAGAGCAACGTGACCACATACGTCCCTAAGACTCCCTTCCGCAGAGCCTAACCCTAAAAGTTACGTACCTCACCTCTGTGGCGAGTGCGACGGGTCTGGCGGGCGGCGGGTTCCGATCGGCATACTTGATGACCTCCTTGTATTGTACCAATCTCCTCATGTATTACCCTGTAATCACCCTGTTTTTATCTCCTTCATGTACAGGGACAGCCCGTGGTATCGTTATACACACAGGAGATCGCACCGTCATGGGACGCATTGCCACACTGGCTTCAGGCCTAGAAACAGGCCGAACTCCTATCGCCATGGAGATAGAGCACTTCATTCACATCATCACAGGAGTGGCCGTCTTCCTCGGAGTCTCCTTTTTTGTCCTCTCTCTCATTCTTGGTTACTCCTGGCTGGAAGCCGTCATCTTCCTCATCGGCATTATCGTAGCCAATGTGCCAGAAGGTCTCCTGGCCACCGTCACAGTGAGTCCCCATCACCTGGTCGCTAGTAATAGTCAGGATAATGAGCTAGTTCTGTATAATAAGACTTTGATACTCTTGTGAAGGTGTGTTTGACACTGACGGCCAAGAGGATGGCCCGCAAGAACTGCCTGGTAAAGAACCTGGAAGCCGTGGAGACCCTGGGTTCTACCTCAACCATCTGCTCCGACAAGACCGGGACCTTAACACAGAACCGAATGACCGTGGCCCATATGTGGTTTGACAACCAAATCCATGAGGCGGACACCACCGAGGACCAGTCAGGTTTGATATGTTGATGATCTAATATTGGTTGTAATCCCTGACCTTCCAAATGCAACAAAATGCTCCTAAAGGGGACAACCTTCCTGCTGGACATCTAACGCACCATCAGCGTAACTATGAACGAAGGGGCGGGGGGTATCTATACGACACCCATAGTTACGCTTTGTAGGCGGAGGGAGGCATTTAGATTGGACAGTATGGACCGGGTTAGGCTGTAACTGTCATCTGGGACAGCCAATAGCAGTGCAGTAAGCAAGGGGGTTGAGTTGACAACTGTACAATGGGAGATGGTTGACAAAGAATGACTTAGGGCCAGATTAACTAAACTGCTGGTTTAGAAAAGTGGAGATGTTGCCCATAGCAACCAATCAGTTTCTAGATGACATCCTCTAGTATGTAATAGTAAAGTGAGAGCTAGAATCTGATAGGTTGCTATGGGCAACATCCCCACTTTTCAAAACACGCAGCTTAGTAAATCTGGCCCTTAGTGGCCATCTTAAAACATAGACTGATGGTTGCAGATTTCTGTTCAATCATTTGGCTTATGATTAATATTGTTTGATAGTTTATTATTTATATTTCCTTTATACTTAAATAATAGCAATTTCTGACATTCAGTTTTTTGAGAGTTTGAAGGATATTTATAATACATCCGCCCTTGGTCTGATTTTGTATTTTTAGGAACCACCTTTGACAAAAGATCCCCCACGTGGACGGCGTTGTCTCGGATCGCCGGTCTCTGTAACCGAGCAGTGTTTAAAGTCGGCCAGGAAAAAACCCCTATTTCTAAAGTGAGTTAAAGACGTCTAAAGATCTGAGGTTTATTTTTGCTGATAAAGAAAAGAGGAAAGATGACACTGAGGAGATAATGATTTACAGGACTATATTCCCTGCTATCTAAAGGAGGTGCGCCTTAAAAAATGTATGCAATTAAAGTAACCTAAAGAGGAAGCTCTAAGGGCGGATTTACTAAATGGGCAAAAAAAACTGCCGGAAAGTGTTTTTTTATCAGGACAACGATTTTGAAATAAACGAGGGTTTCAAAATCGCTATGTAACACGCAAAATAGTAATATGTGAGGGGGAGGGACATACTCAATGTACAGTAAGGGGCGTGGCCAAGCAAGTGCCCCCCCCCCAACCCAGAGCAGAACGCAGATGGAAAAAAGTCCAGGGGTGGCCTTCCTCCACCATCTATTTGTGACACATCAAGCACATGACAAAGGGTCAGAAATGGCTGCGGATATATTATCGCTGAGTCACATCATTTCTAAATGATTGGTTGGAGTCGTTGGGAGCTCTTCTGGATCGCACGAAGCTCGCAATACTTTTTCAAGCACATCTGTCCTGTGCGCTGATTTGTGATCGGCCCAGTATGTCACCATGAAGTACTTATTTGCCTGAGAGCGAGATCTTACCTGCCTTTACCAGCTGCGTCTCAAAAGGATGATGTGAACATGGGACCGGATTCACACCTGGGGCCTGATCCAGACCTACGCCGATGCGCTGTGCTTACTAATACACAGCGTATCGGCATGCACTTCCCCTGACACTCCCCCCTGCCCCAGCGTATTTTCCCCCGCTGAAGACTACCCTAACTTCAGCCGGTGTATACGAGGGTAACTACGCTGGGACCGGAGCGTATTTAGTACAACCCCTCCCTCATTACACTACTTCCCCCCGCCTACCTACACTAACCTTTGCGTAATAACGGCCGGCACATGCACATTTCAGCCGATCTTGCGCTTATGCCCGGCGTAATAACGATGGGCTTCATAGGTCTGGATCAGGCCCCTGGTACATATTTTTAAGAACGTACCTACGGATGAGCAGTAGTACATTAACGCAATCTACGTACCGGTTAGGTCTGTAGATTGTCTCTGTGCCGTCTTTAAAGACTTCACAGAGCAGTTTAGTCAGAAAGAGGCGGCTTAATGCCACAACGTTGAGAGTTTAGGTGGAAGTGGGAGGAGGGATTAGATGAGCCGGAGATGGCGCGGGGCAATGTCTGTACCTATTACTGGATGTTATAGAGGGCGGGATGGACACAGGATACACAATGTCTGTACCTATTACTGGATGTTATAGAGGGCGGGATGGACACAGGATACACAATGTCTGTACCTATTACTGGATGTTATAGAGGGCGGGATGGACACAGGATACACAATGTCTGTACCTATTACTGGATGTTATAGAGGGCGGGATGGACACAGGATACACAATGTCTGTACCTATTACTGGATGTTATAGAGGGCGGGATGGACACAGGATACACAATGTCTGTACCTATTACTGGATGTTATAGAGGGCGGGATGGACACAGGATACACAATGTCTGTACCTATTACTGGATGTTATAGAGGGCGGGATGGACACAGGATACACAATGTCTGTACCTATTACTGGATGTTATAGAGGGCGGGATGGACACAGGATACACAATGTCTGTACCTATTACTGGATGTTATAGAGGGCGGGATGGACACAGGATACACAATGTCTGTACCTATTACTGGATGTTATAGAGGGCGGGATGGACACAGGATACACAATGTCTGTACCTATTACTGGATGTTATAGAGGGCGGGATGGACACAGGATACACAATGTCTGTACCTATTACTGGATGTTATAGAGGGCGGGATGGACACAGGATACACAATGTCTGTACCTATTACTGGATGTTATAGAGGGCGGGATGGACACAGGATACACAATGTCTGTACCTATTACTGGATGTTATAGAGGGCGGGATGGACACAGGATACACAATGTCTGTACCTATTACTGGATGTTATAGAGGGCGGGATGGACACAGGATACACAATGTCTGTACCTATTACTGGATGTTATAGAGGGCGGGATGGACACAGGATACACAATGTCTGTACCTATTACTGGATGTTATAGAGGGCGGGATGGACACAGGATACACAATGTCTGTACCTATTACTGGATGTTATAGAGGGCGGGATGGACACAGGATACACAATGTCTGTACCTATTACTGGATGTTATAGAGGGCGGGATGGACACAGGATACACAATGTCTGTACCTATTACTGGATGTTATAGAGGGCGGGATGGACACAGGATACACAATGTCTGTACCTATTACTGGATGTTATAGAGGGCGGGATGGACACAGGATACACAATGTCTGTACCTATTACTGGATGTTATAGAGGGCGGGATGGACACAGGATACACAATGTCTGTACCTATTACTGGATGTTATAGAGGGCGGGATGGACACAGGATACACAATGTCTGTACCTATTACTGGATGTTATAGAGGGCGGGATGGACACAGGATACACAATGTCTGTACCTATTACTGGATGTTATAGAGGGCGGGATGGACACAGGATACACAATGTCTGTACCTATTACTGGATGTTATAGAGGGCGGGATGGACACAGGATACACAATGTCTGTACCTATTACTGGATGTTATAGAGGGCGGGATGGACACAGGATACACAATGTCTGTACCTATTACTGGATGTTATAGAGGGCGGGATGGACACAGGATACACAATGTCTGTACCTATTACTGGATGTTATAGAGGGCGGGATGGACACAGGATACACAATGTCTGTACCTATTACTGGATGTTATAGAGGGCGGGATGGACACAGGATACACAATGTCTGTACCTATTACTGGATGTTATAGAGGGCGGGATGGACACAGGATACACAATGTCTGTACCTATTACTGGATGTTATAGAGGGCGGGATGGACACAGGATACACAATGTCTGTACCTATTACTGGATGTTATAGAGGGCGGGATGGACACAGGATACACAATGTCTGTACCTATTACTGGATGTTATAGAGGGCGGGATGGACACAGGATACACAATGTCTGTACCTATTACTGGATGTTATAGAGGGCGGGATGGACACAGGATACACAATGTCTGTACCTATTACTGGATGTTATAGAGGGCGGGATGGACACAGGATACACAATGTCTGTACCTATTACTGGATGTTATAGAGGGCGGGATGGACACAGGATACACAATGTCTGTACCTATTACTGGATGTTATAGAGGGCGGGATGGACACAGGATACACAATGTCTGTACCTATTACTGGATGTTATAGAGGGCGGGATGGACACAGGATACACAATGTCTGTACCTATTACTGGATGTTATAGAGGGCGGGATGGACACAGGATACACAATGTCTGTACCTATTACTGGATGTTATAGAGGGCGGGATGGACACAGGATACACAATGTCTGTACCTATTACTGGATGTTATAGAGGGCGGGATGGACACAGGATACACAATGTCTGTACCTATTACTGGATGTTATAGAGGGCGGGATGGACACAGGATACACAATGTCTGTACCTATTACTGGATGTTATAGAGGGCGGGATGGACACAGGATACACAATGTCTGTACCTATTACTGGATGTTATAGAGGGCGGGATGGACACAGGATACACAATGTCTGTACCTATTACTGGATGTTATAGAGGGCGGGATGGACACAGGATACACAATGTCTGTACCTATTACTGGATGTTATAGAGGGCGGGATGGACACAGGATACACAATGTCTGTACCTATTACTGGATGTTATAGAGGGCGGGATGGACACAGGATACACAATGTCTGTACCTATTACTGGATGTTATAGAGGGCGGGATGGACACAGGATACACAATGTCTGTACCTATTACTGGATGTTATAGAGGGCGGGATGGACACAGGATACACAATGTCTGTACCTATTACTGGATGTTATAGAGGGCGGGATGGACACAGGATACACAATGTCTGTACCTATTACTGGATGTTATAGAGGGCGGGATGGACACAGGATACACAATGTCTGTACCTATTACTGGATGTTATAGAGGGCGGGATGGACACAGGATACACAATGTCTGTACCTATTACTGGATGTTATAGAGGGCGGGATGGACACAGGATACACAATGTCTGTACCTATTACTGGATGTTATAGAGGGCGGGATGGACACAGGATACACAATGTCTGTACCTATTACTGGATGTTATAGAGGGCGGGATGGACACAGGATACACAATGTCTGTACCTATTACTGGATGTTATAGAGGGCGGGATGGACACAGGATACACAATGTCTGTACCTATTACTGGATGTTATAGAGGGCGGGATGGACACAGGATACACAATGTCTGTACCTATTACTGGATGTTATAGAGGGCGGGATGGACACAGGATACACAATGTCTGTACCTATTACTGGATGTTATAGAGGGCGGGATGGACACAGGATACACAATGTCTGTACCTATTACTGGATGTTATAGAGGGCGGGATGGACACAGGATACACAATGTCTGTACCTATTACTGGATGTTATAGAGGGCGGGATGGACACAGGATACACAATGTCTGTACCTATTACTGGATGTTATAGAGGGCGGGATGGACACAGGATACACAATGTCTGTACCTATTACTGGATGTTATAGAGGGCGGGATGGACACAGGATACACAATGTCTGTACCTATTACTGGATGTTATAGAGGGCGGGATGGACACAGGATACACAATGTCTGTACCTATTACTGGATGTTATAGAGGGCGGGATGGACACAGGATACACAATGTCTGTACCTATTACTGGATGTTATAGAGGGCGGGATGGACACAGGATACACAATGTCTGTACCTATTACTGGATGTTATAGAGGGCGGGATGGACACAGGATACACAATGTCTGTACCTATTACTGGATGTTATAGAGGGCGGGATGGACACAGGATACACAATGTCTGTACCTATTACTGGATGTTATAGAGGGCGGGATGGACACAGGATACACAATGTCTGTACCTATTACTGGATGTTATAGAGGGCGGGATGGACACAGGATACACAATGTCTGTACCTATTACTGGATGTTATAGAGGGCGGGATGGACACAGGATACACAATGTCTGTACCTATTACTGGATGTTATAGAGGGCGGGATGGACACAGGATACACAATGTCTGTACCTATTACTGGATGTTATAGAGGGCGGGATGGACACAGGATACACAATGTCTGTACCTATTACTGGATGTTATAGAGGGCGGGATGGACACAGGATACACAATGTCTGTACCTATTACTGGATGTTATAGAGGGCGGGATGGACACAGGATACACAATGTCTGTACCTATTACTGGATGTTATAGAGGGCGGGATGGACACAGGATACACAATGTCTGTACCTATTACTGGATGTTATAGAGGGCGGGATGGACACAGGATACACAATGTCTGTACCTATTACTGGATGTTATAGAGGGCGGGATGGACACAGGATACACAATGTCTGTACCTATTACTGGATGTTATAGAGGGCGGGATGGACACAGGATACACAATGTCTGTACCTATTACTGGATGTTATAGAGGGCGGGATGGACACAGGATACACAATGTCTGTACCTATTACTGGATGTTATAGAGGGCGGGATGGACACAGGATACACAATGTCTGTACCTATTACTGGATGTTATAGAGGGCGGGATGGACACAGGATACACAATGTCTGTACCTATTACTGGATGTTATAGAGGGCGGGATGGACACAGGATACACAATGTCTGTACCTATTACTGGATGTTATAGAGGGCGGGATGGACACAGGATACACAATGTCTGTACCTATTACTGGATGTTATAGAGGGCGGGATGGACACAGGATACACAATGTCTGTACCTATTACTGGATGTTATAGAGGGCGGGATGGACACAGGATACACAATGTCTGTACCTATTACTGGATGTTATAGAGGGCGGGATGGACACAGGATACACAATGTCTGTACCTATTACTGGATGTTATAGAGGGCGGGATGGACACAGGATACACAATGTCTGTACCTATTACTGGATGTTATAGAGGGCGGGATGGACACAGGATACACAATGTCTGTACCTATTACTGGATGTTATAGAGGGCGGGATGGACACAGGATACACAATGTCTGTACCTATTACTGGATGTTATAGAGGGCGGGATGGACACAGGATACACAATGTCTGTACCTATTACTGGATGTTATAGAGGGCGGGATGGACACAGGATACACAATGTCTGTACCTATTACTGGATGTTATAGAGGGCGGGATGGACACAGGATACACAATGTCTGTACCTATTACTGGATGTTATAGAGGGCGGGATGGACACAGGATACACAATGTCTGTACCTATTACTGGATGTTATAGAGGGCGGGATGGACACAGGATACACAATGTCTGTACCTATTACTGGATGTTATAGAGGGCGGGATGGACACAGGATACACAATGTCTGTACCTATTACTGGATGTTATAGAGGGCGGGATGGACACAGGATACACAATGTCTGTACCTATTACTGGATGTTATAGAGGGCGGGATGGACACAGGATACACAATGTCTGTACCTATTACTGGATGTTATAGAGGGCGGGATGGACACAGGATACACAATGTCTGTACCTATTACTGGATGTTATAGAGGGCGGGATGGACACAGGATACACAATGTCTGTACCTATTACTGGATGTTATAGAGGGCGGGATGGACACAGGATACACAATGTCTGTACCTATTACTGGATGTTATAGAGGGCGGGATGGACACAGGATACACAATGTCTGTACCTATTACTGGATGTTATAGAGGGCGGGATGGACACAGGATACACAATGTCTGTACCTATTACTGGATGTTATAGAGGGCGGGATGGACACAGGATACACAATGTCTGTACCTATTACTGGATGTTATAGAGGGCGGGATGGACACAGGATACACAATGTCTGTACCTATTACTGGATGTTATAGAGGGCGGGATGGACACAGGATACACAATGTCTGTACCTATTACTGGATGTTATAGAGGGCGGGATGGACACAGGATACACAATGTCTGTACCTATTACTGGATGTTATAGAGGGCGGGATGGACACAGGATACACAATGTCTGTACCTATTACTGGATGTTATAGAGGGCGGGATGGACACAGGATACACAATGTCTGTACCTATTACTGGATGTTATAGAGGGCGGGATGGACACAGGATACACAATGTCTGTACCTATTACTGGATGTTATAGAGGGCGGGATGGACACAGGATACACAATGTCTGTACCTATTACTGGATGTTATAGAGGGCGGGATGGACACAGGATACACAATGTCTGTACCTATTACTGGATGTTATAGAGGGCGGGATGGACACAGGATACACAATGTCTGTACCTATTACTGGATGTTATAGAGGGCGGGATGGACACAGGATACACAATGTCTGTACCTATTACTGGATGTTATAGAGGGCGGGATGGACACAGGATACACAATGTCTGTACCTATTACTGGATGTTATAGAGGGCGGGATGGACACAGGATACACAATGTCTGTACCTATTACTGGATGTTATAGAGGGCGGGATGGACACAGGATACACAATGTCTGTACCTATTACTGGATGTTATAGAGGGCGGGATGGACACAGGATACACAATGTCTGTACCTATTACTGGATGTTATAGAGGGCGGGATGGACACAGGATACACAATGTCTGTACCTATTACTGGATGTTATAGAGGGCGGGATGGACACAGGATACACAATGTCTGTACCTATTACTGGATGTTATAGAGGGCGGGATGGACACAGGATACACAATGTCTGTACCTATTACTGGATGTTATAGAGGGCGGGATGGACACAGGATACACAATGTCTGTACCTATTACTGGATGTTATAGAGGGCGGGATGGACACAGGATACACAATGTCTGTACCTATTACTGGATGTTATAGAGGGCGGGATGGACACAGGATACACAATGTCTGTACCTATTACTGGATGTTATAGAGGGCGGGATGGACACAGGATACACAATGTCTGTACCTATTACTGGATGTTATAGAGGGCGGGATGGACACAGGATACACAATGTCTGTACCTATTACTGGATGTTATAGAGGGCGGGATGGACACAGGATACACAATGTCTGTACCTATTACTGGATGTTATAGAGGGCGGGATGGACACAGGATACACAATGTCTGTACCTATTACTGGATGTTATAGAGGGCGGGATGGACACAGGATACACAATGTCTGTACCTATTACTGGATGTTATAGAGGGCGGGATGGACACAGGATACACAATGTCTGTACCTATTACTGGATGTTATAGAGGGCTGGATGTAACACAGGAGATACACAATGTCTGTACCTATTACTGGATGTTACAGAGGGCGGGATGGAACACAAGACACACAAAGGGCCTGATACAGAACAACGCTTGTGAGCGAATTTACGTGTGGCGGAGATGTAAAATCGCCTTTTCATAAGTACTGCGCATGCGCACCATAGAAAATACACACAGTAACATAGTGTAATTGTGAACGTATCGTCAGCATCGTCCTGACACAGTATAAGTCTCATCTATAGGACTGTCAGTGATTACATTCAGGGACACAGTGTTACTGGTATATGTGTGTCATGGATTATGTGGATAATGTAGGAAATATCTGGAAGTCGCCTGCAAGTTGATGATGTCATAACGTGCGCAAATCACACAAATATTCTGAAATAATTTGTAAATCGGGCCCCAAGTTTACTGATAATGGGCCAGATCCAGAACAACGCTTGCGAGCGAATTTACACGTGGTGGAGATGTAAATTCGCCTTTTGGTAAGTACTGCGCATGCACACCATAGAAAATACACACAGTAACATAGTGTAATTGTGAACGTATGAGCCATTCACGTATGTGTCACGTAAATACTTACGTGTGGGCGTGACAATTTTACGTGAGTCCAAAATACGTCTCAATTACGTTATGAAGGCAGGGGTTTGTAATTAAAGTGTACAGTGTGGGCGTGCTTAGCTGCGTAAATACGTGTTGCTCATACGTACGTGTGCGGATCACTGCGGTTACATTGGCAAAAGTTAAGGTAGGGTTTGAAAAGCGTATCTTGACAAAATACGTACATTCAAGGGGTGTGACAAGGGGAGTGTATAGAAGGTACGCACACGAAAATACGCTCCACGAATAAACATACGGCAAACGTAGTTCTGGATCTACCCCAATGTCTGTACCTATTACCGGATGTTATAGAGGGCAGGATGTAACGAGCGAGGAGAGTGCATAGTAAATACTCTAGCGTAAATACGCTACGCAATGAAACGTAACAAGCCCGTAGGTCTGGATCCGGCCGCTGGTGCTGGGCTCAGTAGCTGGGTACTCGGCCTGTGATGAAGCTAACCAAGGCTTGGAGCTCTACAGGTGACCAAACAGTGATTACATCTCTCCCTCTCCTCCACAGCTGTCTATCCACGAGCGGGAGGACACTGCAGATAGCCACCTCCTAGTGATGAAGGGGGCACCGGAGAGAATCCTGGACCGATGTTCAACGATCATGATACATGGGCAGGAACAGCAACTGGACGAGGAGATGAAGGATGCCTTCCAAAACGCCTACTTTGAGCTGGGAGGATTGGGAGAGAGAGTATTGGGTGGGTCCTGCAGGTCCCCCAGACCCCTGTCTCTTTACACATCGCTCATATTGGAGCCAAAGTGTCTCCTCCAGGGAAACAGAAATCAGTAACTCTATATACAGCATGCGCTCTGATATTTGTCCACTAGGTTGAGCTCTTGTGTGGCGTTATACTGAGATGTTGGTTATGGGGCATTAATCGTCAACGCCAATTGGTTCAAATACATTCATGTTCATTTACTGGATTAAATGTCAGGCATGGGACCAATCAGATTGCAGCTCTCATTTTGTAGAATGTACCAGATAAAAGCTAGATTCTGATTGGCTCCTTTTTGGAATGTTCATTAAATCCACCCTCGGGTGGGCATTGTTTGACTTCTCTATCCTTCCGCCAGGATTCTGCCACACTCATATGCCTGCTGACACCTTCCCGCGGGGATTCAAGTTTGACACAGATGAACTCAACTTCCCCATCACCAACCTGTGTTTCATCGGCCTGATTTCTATGATTGACCCCCCCAGGGCCGCCGTGCCGGACGCCGTGGGCAAGTGCCGCAGTGCCGGCATCAAGGTGGGTGTGCTGCAGGTGTTGATGAAGGGTGGTAGAAGACACTCAGCATTTAGACTAAATCAAACAAATCCCAGAATACGTCTGTCCAGAAACACAGGCGTGGGTGAAACTCCGCCCCATTCTGTGAAAGCCACACCCCCTTTTTACTGCACACAGCCAGGGATATTTCCCTAAATCTGGACAGTTGCGTGGGAGGCAGGGACCAAAGTAGAGAAAGCCAGGCCCCATAGCAGACCACTGGATGGCAAGCAGGTGACCACTGGATGGCGGGCAGGTTTGTCAGTCCATGAGTGCTGAGCGCCATCTATAAATACACAACTTAGCGCTATCCTGTACATAGTCCAGCCCCCTCCACGGCATTCTATGCACAGACTGAACTTCCGAACGCAGATGGTCACAGCAGTGATTTGCGCTCTGACGCGTATATCCGTATTTGCGTCCACTTTTGTTCTGGCCATTCACAGCGCACAAGTATGCAGACCGACGTTCCACTATCCGGAGTATGTCTCGGTCTGGAGCAGGCCCAGGGGGACTCCACGTTCAATCCCCCTTTACCTTCACTTACTTTCATTGCCCTTGGATACGGCAATGGATATACTTAGATCTGTGCCTTTGATAAACAGCTGATTGGAGGTCGTAGTTTCTCCCCTTTAATAACATTAGACCAGATCCTAAATTCCGCTACGTATACAGCACCTACGCAGCAGTAGTGGAATTGCGCAGGTTTGATCCTAAGTACTGTACGTGCAGGCGGAGAATCGTATGTAGGGGCTTAACCCAAATCTCCCTGTAACCACCGTGCGTATACACTGTATGAATTCCAGGTCGTTCTGTCCCACCGTCAAAAAGGCTTCCAGCACAGAAGTCTGCAGTATGAGGATCCATGGCGCGCATTGCGACCGTTTTTCGCACGCCGAGTGCTGAACATGGCTCATAATGCGTAATTCTGGATCCAGTCTATCGTCTTGTACCCAAACGCACGGACTACTTTTGCATCTTTGAATATAGTGACACAGGACCGGATTCATAAATAAGAAGGAACGGTTTCGCAATTATACGAATTACAACTTACTTGATACGCCCAAGTTTTTTTTGTTCTAAACTGACTTAAGAAGGTCATAAGCTTCCTTATCTTCCTGTGTGGATGTCTCTTCTTAAGTAGCAAAAATACGCACATGCTTAGCAAACCGTGCCCTGTCTGCCCTATTTAAATGCCTTCCCCACCCACTTTTCTTATCTTCCTTCTTAACTTGGCCTGGCCACGCCCCTTCTTACTTATCTCATTAAGAGCGAGGTTGTGAATTGCTTTTAATGTATCCCCGTTCCTACATCCTACGTAGATTGCGTAAATAAGGATACAATGCATTTGCAGTTTATCCGTTCCTAAAAATCCGCAAGCAAATAGCAGCAGCTTATCTGTGAATCAGGTCCTCCATATTTAAGCATTATTAGTATTCTAAAATTCATCTCCTTGACTCTATAATGACAATGTGTAAGGCCGTGCTGGATGTGGGTATGATGCAGGAGTTCAGTCTCCTGAAACACAGATGTCTCCCGGGGGGTTTCCAGGGAATACACTGCTGCGGGTCACTCCCTCCCTTCTTATAATGCTATGTCACACGTCATTAATGTGACAGTCCGCAGGTCTCATGGGATGACAGTTCTCTCTGATGTGCTCTAGGTCATCATGGTCACTGGTGACCATCCAATCACCGCCAAAGCCATTGCCAAAGGCGTTGGAATCATATCCGAAGGGAACGAGACGGTGGAAGACATTGCGGCTCGCCTGAACATCCCGGTAAACCAGGTGAATCCCAGGTAAGTCGTCTCCGTGATGCTGCTGCTGGGACAGGTGGGAAAGTAACTAACAACCAATGGTAAAAGATTGCCTGGAGACTGAATCCATGAATAGATGGGAATCAGGCTTCAAAAACGTCATGTAAAGAAAAATATTACACAATCTGCAGTACCATGTACAGCCACTAAGTGTCAGTGTAGAGCCTCTCCTCAAACTACCCTAGATAACACTTATTTACAATGGGCACAAATGTCTGAGGTTGTTAGCGTTTATATACATTGGGTTCTGCAAATCGGGCAGATTACCTCATTTCTGTTCCTCTGGATCGGATTTCACATGCGTTCTGTGCATACGCACGCAACCTATTACAACGCATTTCGCCCTGTCCAGATTTAAGGGAAACAACACTTCCGACAGATCCAGAATTCCAGTCCCCTTAAATCAGGACTATCCCTTGTAAATCAGGACTATCACATGTAAAGCAGGACTATCACATGTAAATCAGGACTATCCCTTGTAAATCAGGACTATCACATGTAAATCAGGACTATCACATGTAAATCAGGACTATCCCTTGTAAATCAGGACTATCACATGTAAATCAGGACTATCCCTTGTAAACCAGGACTATCACATGTAAATCAGGACTATCCCTTGTAAACCAGGACTATCACATGTAAATCAGGACTATCCCTTGTAAACCAGGACTATCACATGTAAATCAGGACTATCCCTTGTAAACCAGGACTATCACATGTAAATCAGGACTATCCCTTGTAAATCAGGACTATCACATGTAAATCAGGACCATCACATGTAAATCAGGACTATCCCTTGTAAACCAGGACTATCACATGTAAATCAGGACCATCACATGTAAATCAGGACTATCCCTTGTAAACCAGGACTATCACATGTAAATCAGGACCATCACATGTAAATCAGGACTATCCCTTGTAAACCAGGACTATCACATGTAAATCAGGACTATCCCTTGTAAACCAGGACTATCACATGTAAATCAGGACTATCCCTTGTAAACCAGGACTATCACATGTAAATCAGGACTATCCCTTGTAAACCAGGACTATCACATGTAAATCAGGACTATCCCTTGTAAACCAGGACTATCACATGTAAATCAGGACTATCCCTTGTAAATCAGGACTATCACATGTAAATCAGGACTATCCCTTGTAAACCAGGACTATCACATGTAAATCAGGACCATCACATGTAAATCAGGACTATCCCTTGTAAACCAGGACTATCACATGTAAATCAGGACCATCACATGTAAATCAGGACTATCCCTTGTAAACCAGGACTATCACATGTAAATCAGGACCATCACATGTAAATCAGGACTATCCCTTGTAAACCAGGACTATCACATGTAAATCAGGACCATCACATGTAAATCAGGACTATCCCTTGTAAACCAGGACTATCACATGTAAATCAGGACTATCCCTTGTAAACCAGGACTATCACATGTAAATCAGGACTATCCCTTGTAAACCAGGACTATCACATGTAAATCAGGACTATCCCTTGTAAACCAGGACTATCACATGTAAATCAGGACTATCCCTTGTAAACCAGGACTATCACATGTAAATCAGGACTATCCCTTGTAAACCAGGACTATCACATGTAAATCAGGACTATCCCTTGTAAACCAGGACTATCACATGTAAATCAGGACTATCCCTTGTAAACCAGGACTATCACATGTAAATCAGGACTATCCCTTGTAAACCAGGACTATCACATGTAAATCAGGACTATCCCTTGTAAACCAGGACTATCACATGTAAATCAGGACTATCCCTTGTAAACCAGGACTATCACATGTAAATCAGGACTATCCCTTGTAAACCAGGACTATCACATGTAAATCAGGACTATCCCTTGTAAACCAGGACTATCACATGTAAATCAGGACTATCCCTTGTAAACCAGGACTATCACATGTAAATCAGGACTATCCCTTGTAAACCAGGACTATCACATGTAAATCAGGACTATCCCTTGTAAACCAGGACTATCACATGTAAATCAGGACTATCCCTTGTAAACCAGGACTATCACATGTAAATCAGGACTATCCCTTGTAAACCAGGACTATCACATGTAAATCAGGACTATCCCTTGTAAACCAGGACTATCACATGTAAATCAGGACTATCCCTTGTAAACCAGGACTATCACATGTAAATCAGGACTATCCCTTGTAAACCAGGACTATCACATGTAAATCAGGACTATCCCTTGTAAACCAGGACTATCACATGTAAATCAGGACTATCCCTTGTAAACCAGGACTATCACATGTAAATCAGGACTATCCCTTGTAAACCAGGACTATCACATGTAAATCAGGACTATCCCTTGTAAACCAGGACTATCACATGTAAATCAGGACTATCCCTTGTAAACCAGGACTATCACATGTAAATCAGGACTATCCCTTGTAAACCAGGACTATCACATGTAAATCAGGACTATCCCTTGTAAACCAGGACTATCACATGTAAATCAGGACTATCCCTTGTAAACCAGGACTATCACATGTAAATCAGGACTATCCCTTGTAAACCAGGACTATCACATGTAAATCAGGACTATCCCTTGTAAACCAGGACTATCACATGTAAATCAGGACTATCCCTTGTAAACCAGGACTATCACATGTAAATCAGGACTATCCCTTGTAAACCAGGACTATCACATGTAAATCAGGACTATCCCTTGTAAACCAGGACTATCACATGTAAATCAGGACTATCCCTTGTAAACCAGGACTATCACATGTAAATCAGGACTATCCCTTGTAAACCAGGACTATCACATGTAAATCAGGACTATCCCTTGTAAACCAGGACTATCACATGTAAATCAGGACTATCCCTTGTAAACCAGGACTATCACATGTAAATCAGGACTATCCCTTGTAAACCAGGACTATCACATGTAAATCAGGACTATCCCTTGTAAACCAGGACTATCACATGTAAATCAGGACTATCCCTTGTAAACCAGGACTATCACATGTAAATCAGGACTATCCCTTGTAAACCAGGACTATCACATGTAAATCAGGACTATCCCTTGTAAACCAGGACTATCACATGTAAATCAGGACTATCCCTTGTAAACCAGGACTATCACATGTAAATCAGGACTATCCCTTGTAAACCAGGACTATCACATGTAAATCAGGACTATCCCTTGTAAACCAGGACTATCACATGTAAATCAGGACTATCCCTTGTAAACCAGGACTATCACATGTAAATCAGGACTATCCCTTGTAAACCAGGACTATCACATGTAAATCAGGACTATCCCTTGTAAACCAGGACTATCACATGTAAATCAGGACTATCCCTTGTAAACCAGGACTATCACATGTAAATCAGGACTATCCCTTGTAAACCAGGACTATCACATGTAAATCAGGACTATCCCTTGTAAACCAGGACTATCACATGTAAATCAGGACTATCCCTTGTAAACCAGGACTATCACATGTAAATCAGGACTATCCCTTGTAAACCAGGACTATCACATGTAAATCAGGACTATCCCTTGTAAACCAGGACTATCACATGTAAATCAGGACTATCCCTTGTAAACCAGGACTATCACATGTAAATCAGGACTATCCCTTGTAAACCAGGACTATCACATGTAAATCAGGACTATCCCTTGTAAACCAGGACTATCACATGTAAATCAGGACTATCCCTTGTAAACCAGGACTATCACATGTAAATCAGGACTATCCCTTGTAAACCAGGACTATCACATGTAAATCAGGACTATCCCTTGTAAACCAGGACTATCACATGTAAATCAGGACTATCCCTTGTAAACCAGGACTATCACATGTAAATCAGGACTATCCCTTGTAAACCAGGACTATCACATGTAAATCAGGACTATCCCTTGTAAACCAGGACTATCACATGTAAATCAGGACTATCCCTTGTAAACCAGGACTATCACATGTAAATCAGGACTATCCCTTGTAAACCAGGACTATCACATGTAAATCAGGACTATCCCTTGTAAACCAGGACTATCACATGTAAATCAGGACTATCCCTTGTAAACCAGGACTATCACATGTAAATCAGGACTATCCCTTGTAAACCAGGACTATCACATGTAAATCAGGACTATCCCTTGTAAACCAGGACTATCACATGTAAATCAGGACTATCCCTTGTAAACCAGGACTATCACATGTAAATCAGGACTATCCCTTGTAAACCAGGACTATCACATGTAAATCAGGACTATCCCTTGTAAACCAGGACTATCACATGTAAATCAGGACTATCCCTTGTAAACCAGGACTATCACATGTAAATCAGGACTATCCCTTGTAAACCAGGACTATCACATGTAAATCAGGACTATCCCTTGTAAACCAGGACTATCACATGTAAATCAGGACTATCCCTTGTAAACCAGGACTATCACATGTAAATCAGGACTATCCCTTGTAAACCAGGACTATCACATGTAAATCAGGACTATCCCTTGTAAACCAGGACTATCACATGTAAATCAGGACTATCCCTTGTAAACCAGGACTATCACATGTAAATCAGGACTATCCCTTGTAAACCAGGACTATCACATGTAAATCAGGACTATCCCTTGTAAACCAGGACTATCACATGTAAATCAGGACTATCCCTTGTAAACCAGGACTATCACATGTAAATCAGGACTATCCCTTGTAAACCAGGACTATCACATGTAAATCAGGACTATCCCTTGTAAACCAGGACTATCACATGTAAATCAGGACTATCCCTTGTAAACCAGGACTATCACATGTAAATCAGGACTATCCCTTGTAAACCAGGACTATCACATGTAAATCAGGACTATCCCTTGTAAACCAGGACTATCACATGTAAATCAGGACTATCCCTTGTAAACCAGGACTATCACATGTAAATCAGGACTATCCCTTGTAAACCAGGACTATCACATGTAAATCAGGACTATCCCTTGTAAACCAGGACTATCACATGTAAATCAGGACTATCCCTTGTAAACCAGGACTATCACATGTAAATCAGGACTATCCCTTGTAAACCAGGACTATCACATGTAAATCAGGACTATCCCTTGTAAACCAGGACTATCACATGTAAATCAGGACTATCCCTTGTAAACCAGGACTATCACATGTAAATCAGGACTATCCCTTGTAAACCAGGACTATCACATGTAAATCAGGACTATCCCTTGTAAACCAGGACTATCACATGTAAATCAGGACTATCCCTTGTAAACCAGGACTATCACATGTAAATCAGGACTATCCCTTGTAAACCAGGACTATCACATGTAAATCAGGACTATCCCTTGTAAACCAGGACTATCACATGTAAATCAGGACTATCCCTTGTAAACCAGGACTATCACATGTAAATCAGGACTATCCCTTGTAAACCAGGACTATCACATGTAAATCAGGACTATCCCTTGTAAACCAGGACTATCACATGTAAATCAGGACTATCCCTTGTAAACCAGGACTATCACATGTAAATCAGGACTATCCCTTGTAAACCAGGACTATCACATGTAAATCAGGACTATCCCTTGTAAACCAGGACTATCACATGTAAATCAGGACTATCCCTTGTAAACCAGGACTATCACATGTAAATCAGGACTATCCCTTGTAAACCAGGACTATCACATGTAAATCAGGACTATCCCTTGTAAACCAGGACTATCACATGTAAATCAGGACTATCCCTTGTAAACCAGGACTATCACATGTAAATCAGGACTATCCCTTGTAAACCAGGACTATCACATGTAAATCAGGACTATCCCTTGTAAACCAGGACTATCACATGTAAATCAGGACTATCCCTTGTAAACCAGGACTATCACATGTAAATCAGGACTATCCCTTGTAAACCAGGACTATCACATGTAAATCAGGACTATCCCTTGTAAACCAGGACTATCACATGTAAATCAGGACTATCCCTTGTAAACCAGGACTATCACATGTAAATCAGGACTATCCCTTGTAAACCAGGACTATCACATGTAAATCAGGACTATCCCTTGTAAACCAGGACTATCACATGTAAATCAGGACTATCCCTTGTAAACCAGGACTATCACATGTAAATCAGGACTATCCCTTGTAAACCAGGACTATCACATGTAAATCAGGACTATCCCTTGTAAACCAGGACTATCACATGTAAATCAGGACTATCCCTTGTAAACCAGGACTATCACATGTAAATCAGGACTATCCCTTGTAAACCAGGACTATCACATGTAAATCAGGACTATCCCTTGTAAACCAGGACTATCACATGTAAATCAGGACTATCCCTTGTAAACCAGGACTATCACATGTAAATCAGGACTATCCCTTGTAAACCAGGACTATCACATGTAAATCAGGACTATCCCTTGTAAACCAGGACTATCACATGTAAATCAGGACTATCCCTTGTAAACCAGGACTATCACATGTAAATCAGGACTATCCCTTGTAAACCAGGACTATCATGACCGCGGAGCAGCTGGACGACATCTTGAAGAACCATACAGAGATTGTGTTTGCCCGCACTTCCCCGCAGCAGAAGCTGATCATTGTGGAGGGCTGCCAGAGACAGGTAGAGTCGCTGACTACAGCTTATAGTGGTGAATGAATGACCATTCTGCGTAATTACGACACACTGATTAGATAACTTCACCGGTCATATATTTGTTCAATGTTTAAATCATTTGTTTACACTGCCTGTTTTGTTTGAATGTTATTAGCATGATTATGTTATGTTAATAAGTCACTAGAATGCTGTGTGCATTGTGTTAAAGGGCCTGACCCAGACCTACACCGATGCGCTGTGCTTAGTAAAGCATATCGGCGTGCACTCTGCCCGACACTCCCCCTGTGCGAGCGTATTTTCCCTCGCTTACGCCAGCTGAAGGCTACACTAACTTCAGCCGGCCTAAGCAAGGGAAAATACGCTCATACAGGAGCGTATGCCCGCTAACCCCTCCCTCCCTCATTAAACTAACCCCCCCTGCCCATCTACACTAACCAGAAAGTAGTAACGCTGGGTGACGCCCCCTCCAGTGTTACTACGGCGCTGCTACGGACGCCGAGCAACATCTGCCCGGCGCATGAGCAGATCGGCTTTTAAGCCGATCTAACGCTGCTGGCTGGCGTCTTAATGCCAACGTAGGTCTGGATCAGGCCCAAAGTCACTAGAATGCTCTGTGCATTGTACTGGTCTCTAGAATGCTCTGTGTATTGTACTGAGGTCACTAGAATGCTCTGTGCAGTGTATTGAAGTCACTAGAATGCTGTGTGCATTGTATTAAAGTCACTAGAATGCTCTGTGCATTGTGCTGCAGTCACTAGAATTCTCTGTGCATTGTACATCAGTCATTAAAATGCCCCGTGCATTGTGCTGCAGTCACTAGAATGCTCTGTGCATTGTACTGCTGTCACTAGAATGCTCTGTGCATTGTATGAAGTCACTAGAATGCTCTGTGCATTGTACTTAACTCACTAGAATGCTCTGTGCATTGTACTTAACTCACTAGAATGCTGTGTGCATTGTACTGCAGTCACTAGAATGCTCTGTGCATTGTACTGCAGTCACTAGAATGCTGTGTGCATTGTACTGCAGTCACTAGAATGCTGTGTGCATTGTACTGAAGTCATTAGAATGCTCTGTGCATTGTAATGAAGTCATTAGAATGCTCTGTGCATTGTAATGAAGTCACTAGAATGCTCTGAGCATTGTACTTAACTCACTAGAATGCTCTGTGCATTGTACTGCAGTCACTAGAATGCGCTGTGCATTGTACTGAAGTCATTAGAATGCTCTGTGCATAGTACTGCAGTCACTAGAATGCTCTGTGCATCGTACTGAAGTCACCAGAATGCTCTGTGCATTGTACTGCAGTCACTAGAATGTTCTGTGCATTGTACTGAAGTCATTAGAATGCTCTGTGCATTGTACTGCAGTCACTAGAATGCTCTGTGCATTATTGAAGTTGACATCTGTGTATTGTACTTTATTATTGTTGTGTTCCACTAATTCTCTTCTATAGGGTGCCATTGTGGCTGTGACAGGAGATGGCGTTAACGATTCCCCGGCTCTGAAGAAAGCAGACATCGGAGTGGCTATGGGCATAGCGGGATCTGACGTCTCCAAACAAGCCGCCGACATGATCCTATTGGATGATAACTTTGCCTCCATTGTGACAGGGGTGGAAGAAGGTTTGTACATTCTGGAGGCCAACCTCTCATAGAGGCCATGATCAGCAGTCAATGGGCTGGATCCAGACTTTAGTAAGTGCTAGAAATGAGTTGCTCCTGGGCCAAACCATGGTGATTGCAGGGGAGTCATATTTCATCTTTTGCAAACAGTATTAGAGTTGAGAGGTGATGTTTCCTATCCCAAGTCTAAATAACAGTGTGATAGTAACGCTGGTCAGTATGTGTGCAAGCACAGAATGGAAGTTGCTCAATCAATTCATAGGTAAATGTAAACAGGTGCATGAAAGGCAGGGGGTTAACCTGCTAGCCACAGAAACAAAGGGAAAAATAACCCCAGCAACACTGCCAGAAACCAGTAACAAACTATAATGGTCTATCTGTAAAATAAAACACAGAAATGTTCATTACACATATTTGCGCAAATACGCGATAAGCCACCAGCCACCGTTAAGACCTTTCTGTATATGGTGGTCCTAACTCTAACAATGAGAGTCTTAATGTTGGGTCACATATATATGTTTATAACACAGTATCTTTGTGCAGTAAGCAATTCAAGGATATATCCCTGCATGCAAAGAATACAATTAACTTGACTCCCCCTGAAATCAACATGGTTTAGCCCAGGAGTAACTAATTTCAAGCACCTACTTAAGTCTGGATCCAGCCCCATGTGAGGAGGAATTCATAATACACAGACCATACTCCTTCCTGTATGATACGAATACAGCATCACCAGCCTTAAAATATTTGTCAGAAATTATCATTATGCATTTCACGGATCACACAATGAATAACTATCAGCAACTCGACAGCGATTTCTCAGATCCAATCTACGTCTATATATCACAGGGGCATAATCATCATATGACTTACAGGGTATTTTCCCGGTAGGCCAACAACCTATCTTTTGGTTGAAGAGAACTAGGATGCTGACAGTAATGGGTTGTGGTCACCAATATACTGTGTGTATAGAATGCAGGTCACTAGGATGCTGTCTGTATTGTGTGGCAGTCACTGGGATGCAGTCTGTATTGGGTGGCAGTCACTGGGATGCTGTCTGTATTGAGTGGCAGTCACTATGATGCTGTCTGTATTGAGTGGCAGTCACTGGGATGCTCTCTGCATTGAGTGGCATTCACTGGGATGCTGTCTGTATTGAGTGGCAGTCACTAGGATGCTGACTGTATTGAGTGGCAGTCGCTGGGATGCTCTCTGCATTAAGTGGCAATCACTAAGATGCTGTCTGTATTGGGTGGCAGTCACTAGGATGCTGTCTGTATTGAGTGGCATTCACTGGGATGCTGTCTGTATTGAGTGGCAGTCACTAGGATGCTGTCTGTATTGAGTGACAGTCACTAGCATGCTGCCAGTAATGAATGGCAGTCACTGGGACACTGTCTGTATTGGGTGGCAGTCACTATAGATTTCTTTATTGTAAGGTGAAATACTAGTCAGAAGGTGTTGTAACTCTATTTTATATATATATTAGTTGGCTATACATGACCCCACTCATATCTTTGCATTGCTCTCATTAAAGTTTTTGTGATCTCTGTCTGCACGTGCACTATTGGTGCTGCTTCAGTGTTTTTGCGCAGCACAGATTCACTGTTCAAACTGCGTGCGTAATACTCAGAGTTCCGAAAGTCACAACTTTGATAGGAAGTAGTGACACTGGCCGCCCGTATGAAACACGCAGACAGGTTATATGGGCAGAGGCTGCAAGGGGTAATGAAGAAGCCGATACACATTTCATGTCTTATTCTTTATTTTTTGATTTACAGTCATATAACACCCCATAAAGAATATGGATCGTGTTCTCAGATCCGTTTTCAGGTGGAGTTGCGTGCGTATTTTTAGGATCGGAGTAACTGCGCATGCCTAGTAACTTTATTAACGCAGTTTATGTTGAATTTACACACGGAAGTCCATTCGGCACGTGCTTGGGAATCGCACTTGGGGACATACGTGTGGAGGGGCGTGGTTAAAATCCGTACGTTCAAAGTTACGTGAGACAGGGCGGGGGGGATGCATTTAAATGGGCATTTGAGGGCGTGGTTAGATAGATACGCACGTTCATACCTTAACGTACGCCCGTAACCACACACCTAGACATAAGGGTGCCCCATGGCACTCGCAAGTCATCGACTAACCGTCAGTGTGAGGGCAGTGTCATGGCTTCCAATCTGCGTACTTTTAAAAAACGGATTTCTGAATACGGCCCTATATCTCAAGTAAAAAATGTCCCGGAGCACCCAGTGCGGCAATACGCTGCTATTCAGGCTTAATAATGTGTAGTGTATGAGCAGTATTTTACATATGAGATCATTCATCACTGTAATCACTGTATATCTGTAACGTGTGTATATAATACAAATAGAGGGGTAGATCCAGAACTCCGCTTGCAATCCGTTTACTAGCGTACCTTCTATACACTCACCTAGGCACACCCCTTGAATGTACGTACTTTGACTGACTTCCGCTTTTCAATCCCTACCTTCATTTTTGTCCGGGTAACCGCCCGCTGTCATCCGCACACGTACGGATAGGCAACGCGGACTTACGCAGCTAAGCATGCCCATACTGTACACTTTAAATGAAAACCCCCGCCTACATTGCGTATTTTAGACGTACTTTTGGCTCACGTAAAATTGTCACGTCCCCGCGTACGATTTATGCAACTAATACGTAAATGGCCCAAAATCGCGATTTTACGTGTCCGCCAGGCATAAAATCGCACAGAAGCGTTGTTCTGGATCTGCCCCAGAGCCATTTACTGATAGAAAATGCGTCTTACACATAAACCATCCCGTGAGCTGCAGCAAGAGTTTGGAGGTAGTGAAGGGACTCCGGGCCGCTGATGCACTTATTCCATTCCTCGTTTACATATCATAAATGCGCAGAGAAGAAAATACAGGACGGGCAGCCTTATGATGGGCTTTCCGTGCTCGCTCCCGTTCAGCACATGCTCAGATTAACGCTGCACCTACACGTAATAAACAGGTGACCAGCTCCATAACATCCTTCTTCCAAGCTCAACTAAACGGGAAACGATGCAACATTTCTGTGCTTTATTAATCTGCTACTATGAGAAGCTGCGATAACGCTCTTGTCAGTGTCATCATCATCCCAAGCGTTTTTATGATTCTAGTTATTTCCCCCATCCAGGACGTCTGATATTTGACAACTTAAAGAAATCCATCGCCTACACGCTGACCAGTAATATCCCGGAGATAACGCCATTTTTATTCTTCATCATTGTCAATATTCCGCTGCCGCTGGGCACAGTCACCATCTTGTGCATTGATTTAGGCACAGACATGGTGGGTAATACCTTCTGTGGGATCGATTATTCTGTGTCATGTTATTACTGCTATATGAATACTTATTATATATATACACATGCAGGCCCTTCAGTGGGTTGTATTCACACCTAAGAATGAGTTAGGTGCAGGCCCCCCCGTTTTTAGGTACCTTAAAGCTCTTAAGAGTGCATAGGGCTTATCTACCTTATCTTACTGTGCGTAGTTTCCTTCAACACTACGCATGGACAATGGGGCTGATCCAGACCTACGGCAATGCCAGATCCTCCGTAGTAGCAGCGTAGTAAAGGCTGAGGGGGCATTCCTCGCCGTTACTACGCAAAGGTTAGTGTAGGTAGGCGGGGGGAAGTAGGGTAATGAGAGAGGGGTTTTACTAAATACGCTCCGGTCCCAGCGTATTTACAGTCGCTTACGCCGGCTGAAGTTAGGGTAGCCTTCAGCCGGCGTAAGCGAGGGTAAATACGCTGGGACAGGGGTGAGTGCATGCCGATACGCCGTGCTTTGGTAAGCACAGCGTATCAAGGTGGTTTGGATCAGGCCCAATGCCTCTAGAATAATTTTACTCTGGTTCAAGATAAAGTCAGCTTGCATTAATATTTACCCATCACCTAAGCAGCCAATAGCTTATCTCCTACTTGGCAGGTGGTTTTTGTCATTATCTATTAGCCTTCTGTTCTCAGTTCTTTCACCAGCTAAGTGGCACTATGGGTCCACTTAGTTTGGCGTGGGGATACAAGTGTGGGGTGCCTGCACACCCTTTAGGAGAGACAATATAAGCCTGACCCTGAAAGCTGCCATTTTGTGAACAGAAGTCACTGTTGGATGTCACTGATTGGCCACATTTTCAAAAATTCTGACTGTTTATAAAATGGCCGCCTTTATCTTTCACAGGTGACTGGAACATCTTGAAAATGTAGTATTTTTGTACCCTCTTTGAACCAGGTGCCTGCCATTTCTCTGGCCTATGAAGCTGCTGAAAGCGATATCATGAAGAGACAGCCCAGGAACCCGAGAACAGATAAACTGGTGAACGAGCGTCTAATCAGCATGGCCTATGGGCAAATTGGTGAGTAATGACAATCAGAGGTGATCCAGACTGGAGGGTCTGTAATCTCTGCAATGATGGAAGTAGCAGGAGACAATTAAGATCCCACTCTTAACTGTGTTGGACTCATAAAGACTACAACAAAACGGCACCTCTGGTAGAGCCTACTCATTTTCCTCTAGTAATTCCACCAGTGGCGTTGCTATAGGGGTTGCAGCGGTCGCACTTGCAACCGGGCCCCTGAGCTAGGGGGGCCCAGCACACCCCCCCACCCCGCCACTCATCAATAGTGCAACGCTCAGTGGTGTAGTAGAACCGATACCTAATGTAGGTATCGGTTCTGCCGCTGCGCTCACTGCAGCGCATCCCTGGCCACCTTCCCTGTAAGAGTGACTTTGCGTGACCTGGGGTCACACAATGTCACTTAGAGCCTGCGTCCCACCGCAGAAGAGCAGCGGCGGGACTACAGGGAAGGAGGCCGGGGATGCGCTGCAGTGAGCGCAGCGGCAGAACCGCAAGTAAGTGAACATGAAGGCCTGGATCCTAATGGGGGATGCTTGGGGGAACTGGACACCTGATGGGGGACGCTGAGTGGACTGGACATATGATGGGAGATGCTGGGGGGACCGGACACATGATGGGGGACGGGACACCTGATTGGGGATGCTGGGGGTAATTTACACCTGA
>WWET01001095.1:304995-320772 GCA_011038615.1 Limnodynastes dumerilii | reverse complement strand
AAGAACACCCTGGGTTTCTATGGTTACCCAAAGTGCCTCAGTTTTCTCTCCAATACACCCTATTAAAGTAGAATTTAACCCTTCCCTAACATACAATAATACTCCTCCCCCAATTTTTCCTACTCCTTAATGTTATTAAATGAGAATCAGACCCCGGGCCAGATTTACTAAGCTGCGGATATGGAAAAGTGGAGATGTTGCCCATAGCAACCAATCAGATTCTAAATCTTATTTAACTATTGCATACTAGAAAATGACCGCTAGAATTTGATTGGTTGCTATGGGCAACAACACCACTTTTCCTATCCCGCAGCTTAGTAAATCTGGCCCCTCCATGTACTCAACTGGCCTCTTGAAGACCATTGGACCGGGTAATGAGCGCCGTGTGACTTACACACGCACGGAGCTCTGTCCTTAAGCATGGGGGAGGGGGTGCATGCCCCTGTCACTACCCTCCTTCTTAAGTACACTTAAGTATCCAGATTTCACTTAACCGCACAGACCTGTGTCCACACGGGAACTGCATTTTCCCAACCCTGGCACTTATTTAGCATGCCTAACCCTTCCTGTATGGTGGGTTTAGGCATGCAGGTCTTCAGTGCTGGCCCCCTCTATGTAAGTACTTTGTACCGTACAAAAGAACTTAGGACACATAACCACTGGGGCACCCAAGCCCCGTTGTTACATATCAAGGGGATTTACGCAAGAGACTTGCATAAATCCCCTTATGAGCCTATTTGTGAAGCATGTACTTAACTGGCCTTCCGAGGAACACCTACACAACTGGCCTCCCGAGGAACACACACAACTGGCCTCAAGAGGTACACCTACACAACTGGTTTCTGAGGACCATCAACACAACTGATTTCTGAGGACAATCAACACAAGTGGTTTCCCGAGGACCATCAACACAAATGGTTTCTGAGGATCATCAACACAACTTGTATCCTGAGGACCATCAACACAACTGGTTTCCTGAGGACCATCAACACAACTGGTTTATGAGGACTATGTATACAACTGCCCTCCTAAAGACCATCTACTCAACTGGCCTCTTGAAGGACTATCTATACAACCAGCCTTCTGAAGAACTCCTTCCACCTACGTAACTGTCCTGTGACACAAAACTTTCCTATTTCTTCTCCTAGTTTTCCAAATACCCCTTTTTCTGTCCCAAAAGTTTTACGGTTTTGAAAGAGATAGAGCCATTATGGCTGAATTATTAACAATTCTATTCAGTTACTGCATGAAGTGACAGAAATTAATTAAAATGAAGAACCTCTGCAGATTCCTGATGAGACTTCGCTCTCCTAAAGGCTATTAATATACCAGCCGGGCCGGCCAGCAGCTGTACACTCTCTGAAATGAAGTCTGAGGACTGCTGGCGTGGATAAAGTGTGCTTCATACCAAGTACGTATCATTACACCGCTCCAATATGCCAATGTGTGCAGCAGGCTGACCTTTTATGACCTCACCTGCTCCAGGACTCTGCCCATAGGCAGATGCAATGTACTATTTCTGTGCTATAATTGCTCTTATTGCACCTCGGAGACAATTATTGTTGCTGAATTAGGTGCAGAATAAAACAAAAAGACAAATAACTACAAGACAAACCGTGCTGCAATAAGAGGAGTGTAAATAAATAAATGATCATATTTATTTATTATCTTGCATACTTTCTGCAGACACTAGACATCATTATATTTAATTTAGAGTTGAAGTAAGAGATGCCCCTCTCAACTCTAAATCTGTCACTTTATTTTAAACGCAACATGGTTTGCAGTGTGCTTAATACACTGATCAATGCTGTGATACATTGTGAAGCAGGAGGAGGGGCTTCATAACACAACTCAATGTAAATAACGCCATGGTGGCTCCGCCTACTATTTCAGCATTGTGGGTCATAACTTTGAGCGGTTTGGGAATGTTTGATGATGTAGTGGCCTTCTCTACCCTCTGATTTCTGCTGCATAAGCTGCATTCTCAGTGATGTCACTGGCTCCTAGTGACTGGATAGGCTGCACTCTCAGTGATGTCACAATGGAATGGTTCATGTTGGAGGGTCTATATAATATTGATTTTGCATGTACTAAAAATAGCTCATCCAGGACAGTTCTGAATCCAGGGCACCGCCTTCCATTCCTCCCTGAATAAGCTGCATTCTCAGTGATGTCACTGGCTCCTAGTGACCGGATAGGCTGCATTCTCAGTGATGTCCCTGGCTCCTACTGACTGGATAGGCTGCATTCTCAGTGATGTCACTGGGTCCTAGTGACTGGATAGGTTGCATTCTCAGTGATGTCACTGGCTCCTAGTGACTGGATTTTCTGCATTCTCAGTGATGTCACTGCCTCCTAGTGACCGGATTTGCTGCACCGGATATTACTTACACTCATGTCAATATATGATCAGACACCGGCCACTTTCCAAGATTGTTTTTCTATAGGTCCTCACTCTAACCAATGAGAGTCTCAGCGTTGGGTCATGTGTTCTGTGTTGTTATACTGAGAGACAAGGCATCTAGAGGTCCCTTTATGCCTCCAGTATTTAATTTTATATATGGTGTTTCTAAAATAAAAGAATAGAACCCAACCAAGATTCTTAAAAAAAAAAAAAAAGTTTTGTCGTTAGCAACCATTCTGAATGATTACCTTGTTCGTTCTAGATAAACAGTATGTATACTACAATTGGTTGCTATCGGCAACAACTAAAAAACCTTTAAAAATAAATGTCAAATACTTTAGAAAATGTATTTTATTCTATTCTTGAGCTAGTGAAAAGGGACAGGTAAACCCCATTAGCTATAGCGGACGCCCGACATTCAGGGGCTACCTTATGCAGAAGCCCAGGGAATGTCTCGGAAATAGGAGGTTTGAATGGGCTCGATAAAAGTGTGAATGCCCAAACTGTCACCTGACTAAGAGGGAATGCACACTTGTCAACTCAGCCCCGCCCCTCTGTCTTATGTCTGGATGGGTACACAGAGAGAGGGAATGTCCATACTGTCACCTGAGTAAGAGGACACGCCCACTTGTCACTTTAGTCCAGGCCCTCTTTGGGAAGTGTTGCTGGACCAGAACCAGAATTTAAAAATGTCCCATTTTCTGTGGAGCCGGTGCGTAAAATTTAAGGTATAACCAAAAAACCAAATGAGGGACCGCACCCTTGACAAAGCCTCGTTCTCAGGGCGAAATGCGCATCGGGTAACTTGCCTGGCAGCTGGCTCCATTCACTATCCCGTGTGCACCGGGGGACTTTCCATCGGAAGCCGCAAACGAGCTGCTGGTTATCTTTTTCTTTTTCTTTTCTCTAGGGACGCCGCTCGTTTGAGGTAGAGTAGGGATTTTTACTAGCACGGAAGTGCGAAGCGTGCCCTTGTGGGTACAAATTGTTTATTAGGGATTCCCTCCTCCTCTTAGATAGTGAGCTTGGTGATATATAGATTTACTATACAGTTTATTTGCACTGTTTTGTTACCAATTGGCATGGTTTTATCTGCCTGATATTATCCTCTTTGTTAACATATGTTCGACCTATACATCTACTCTATACATTTTACATATTTGAATTACAAGTGATATTTTAATAGTTCAATTTAGTTGTGTCTATCCTATTTCTATAAGTGTGCAGCCATAAGAGTCTCCAAGTGGGAGTAGGTGCTGCTATCAGCACTCTCCTTTTGTTTTGGTTAAAATTTAAGGTAGAATCCTGCGTTTGGATGTCCTTACATGCAAGGGAAATGGTCTTCCCTTGTACATATGAATTTTAGGATCACATGGTGCTTCGCTAATGGAGCCGAATCCTGGATCTTATTCAAGCAGCTTTATTGAAAATCATTGCGGGCTGCTTAGTCACATGTGTGCATTCCAGTATTTCCACAGAAAAGCGTTTGTAACAAAACCGTTTCGATTTTATTTTTAGATTTATCTGGATTATTCTTTTATCATCCTTATAATTTATTCCAAGAGGTGCATTGTCCATTATTTTACACCCCAAAAAATTACAGAAACACAAACCCACAGGTGGTTTGGGGACAAAAGTGGCACCAGTACCATAAAAGCAAGTTATATGCAAGACCTGCATGATCTTATGAACTGAGGGGGCATCGTGCCACCCCACGCTACTTGTTTCATTAATGGTAATGAAATATGCCAGGGATGTGTAAGCTAATGATATGCACAATGTAGAATAATTACGCTGCTTGTGTCAGAGAGCGTTCGGAGCGCGGTTGAGAGCGGCAATTGGGAACCTCTGAGGCTCAGAACATTCCTCTTTCTTTAGTCTGAATTTGCTTTTAATCAGCCTGAAGTGCTAATCAGGGTAAGAGGATACAGGTTGCGTTTTAAAAATAAAGAGCTCGGGGTCAGCATAAAGAGCTGAAATCCTGTCAGGAGCCGTCAGGCCGAAAACATTTCACACTTTTTAAAATAGCAGCTGAAGAGCCAAAACGACATATATGCTGATAATTATAATGTAATGCGGAGTGCGGGGAGGGATCGATCCCTGGGGGGGAAAGGGACAGGGGTTCAGGGTTCTGATAGGTAACAGATGTTACAATGGATGACATACACAGTCTATAGAGGACAAGGTATTCATGGGTTTACATTCAGCGTTAGGAGTAATGGCATAAAGGGGTGCAACTCAGCACCTGTCACAGCCAGGACACAATTTGAGGGGAGCAAATTTAATTCAATGCTTTGCATGCAGGGAAAATATGATTGTGCTTATTGCACACACATCAGGGTTGCAAGCTTTCTCTTTCTTACCTCCGGGAGATTGAGGAGGGAAGAAAAAAAATGTTGGCATGGGGGTGTGGCTTAATGACGCAATTTACGCAAATCACATCTCTGCCCATCAAAATGACTGTTCATAGTGTTACTGGGGGAGAACAGGGCTTTTCCCGCAAATTACATTATTAGCATAAACTCACGGCTTCAAGCCTATTGCGGGAGATTTCTCGGCTCTCTCAGGATACCCGGAGAAATGCCTGAATTTTGTGAGTCTCTCGAATATTCCGAGAGAGTCTGAAACTCTGATACAAATATTGAACAACTTCATTTTAAATGCTAATTCAGGGCTCTATTTACTAAACATAGTTAACCTAGATTTCTGGTGATAAAGGGCATTTTCACAAGAAAACAACCTTTAGCATCAGAAATTAAAGTTACTCACGTTTGCTAAGCTATGAACGCCATGGAAAAATAGTGTTTCCATGGCGATCATGACTATTGCCACCCTCGATCGCCGGTCCGTTCTTATGAAATGAATAAAAACACACACACTTACAAATACAAATATATGCATATAATATGCTGATTCAAAAGGGCAAAATAATAATAATAGTAATAATAATGGGGTAATTCCAGACTTACAGGCTTGTTACGTTAGATCGCGTAGCGTATTTACGCTATCGTAAATTCTATGCACCCCCCCTGCTCATATGTACTTTGGATGTTTTACGCTTCCCAAACTCTACCTTAAGTGCTGACGTACGGAATGGATTTACGTAAGTTACGGCCTAACCCGGACCATACTGTCCAATTTAAATGCCTCCCTCCCACCTACGGGTGTCGTATAGATACGCCCCTTTGTTTATAGTTACGCTGATGGTATGTACGTTCAGCGTTACGTGGTGTAACATCTGCCATGCGCAGTAAATACCAAATGGCGATTTTACGTTAGCGGCTAGAGTAAAATCGCTAGCGTACGTAGGTCAAGATCTGGGCCTATAATAGTAATAATAATAATAATAATAAAAAAAATAACAATAATAATAATAATAATAGGTCAACTTTCCTGACTGACCCGTTTTACACAAAAAATAGGCCATTGCGCATGCACCGGCCAGTGGCTGTAGTGCGCCGGGACTTCAGAAATTGTCAAAAGCTTCCTAAGGTGGTGCCCGGCTCGTGGCTCCTCATGAGACCTCGCTGGAAAGGTGATTTGCAAATATTCATTTTATGCTAGCTCTCTACTAGCAGATGAGGAAAAAGGTGCAATAGTAGAAAGAAAACACTAGGGGCCAGATTTACTAAACTGCGGAAAAACAAAAGTGGAGATATTGCCCGTAGCAACCAATCAGATTCCAGCTCTCACTTTCTTAATGTCAGCTAGAATCTGATTGGTTGCTATGGACACTAAACTGGTGAACAGACTGTAGGTGCAGCAGATGAAAAAGAAGGTGCAATGCTGAGCATTAATACCCCCACCCACTCTGTCCACACTGTGCTCCCCCTGACGTTGCTTGACATAGAGAGAGCTGGGAGTCTCTTAGGGGTAGGAGGTCAGAATTAGTAAAAGTAAAACATTTTAAGTGGTATCCCAAGTGGCTGCCATTACTTTTATGCATTTTAATAAAGTGGAAATGTCCACGGAGGGCGCTCACACAGTCAGGCTCCCCTCTCTACTTGTCGTGGCTCCAGGTGTCACCTCCGCGGATCACTGCGGTTACGTTGACAAAAGTTAAGGTAGGGTTTGAAAAGCGAAAAAATACGTACATTCAAGGGGTGTGCCAAGGGGAGTGTATAGAAGGTACGCACACGTAAATACGATACGCGAGTAAACGTATGGCAAACGTAGTTCTGGATCTACCCCAATGTATGTAACCAATATAGAAATAATTTGACTATATATGGCTGGATTTGGACCAATCAGATCCCTGAACCAATGAATGGACTAGATCTGTTGGCCTGCGCCATCCAGAGACTAATGCTTTTGGATTAGAGACAAATCCTACTACAAGAGATACCAGGGCACACCTAAATTATATTATGTAAACCAATAATGGTACAATCAGGACCCACAGAACCCTGAGAGAAAAAGAGACATGATATAAAACGTAAGTAATGCGTTTGGATAGTTACCACTCAGTTGCAAAGTCTGGATGGCTTACAGATTCTCCTGCATAGGCAGTGTGGAAAAGAACTAAATATATTACTTTACACAAACTGCATATTCTGTTTTCACTTTTAATTAGTACTTCAGTATTTTTGATATTAGTGATTAGCAGCACTATGTAAGTCAGGGATGCCTATTTTCTATCTCTTCCCTCTGATATCTCCTGGAAGGATAGATGTCAATATGGGGGCTTGGCTTAACAACAGGATTTATGCAAATCGCATCATTAGCCCCACCCGCTGTCAATCACTGCAGTAATTCATAGTCCTTCAGTGGGTAGGTGGGGCTTGATGAACGCAAATCACGTCATCAAGTCCCGCCCATCCCTAGTAACACTAGCGATTACTATAATGACGGGCAAGGTGGCCTCTCATGCTGGAGATTTGCCTGCTCTCCCAGGATACCAGGAGAACTGCCCGAATCTCAGGAGTCTCCCGGATATTCCAGGAGAGTTGTCAACCGTAAGGCCGCAGACCTAGTCGTAATACTTAAGGTAGGAATCTGGACACGTAAGTGTGCAGATTTACTACCGAGAGCGGAGAGTGTAGGGGCGTGCACTCCCTGCTATACGATCGTACGAAGAGACCCGCGCACGTACTTAAGCCGTGCGTGGGTAAGGTAGCCAATCAATGTAACAAAGCAATGAGACAGGCAAGTCAGATGCTTGGTTGCATAGGGAGCGGAATTAGTAGCAGAAAGAGAGAAGTAGTGATGCCCCTTTATAAATCATTGGTACGCCCTCACCTAGAATACTGTGTTCAGTTCTGGACGCCATATCTCCAGAAAGATATAAATACATTAGAGACTGTGCATAGAAGAGCAACTAAAATGGTCCATGGCCTTTGTAACAAATCATACCAAGAAAGGCTAGAGGAACTAAACATGTATAGCTTGGAGCAGAGAAGGGAGAGAGGGAATTATTGGTAGCAGCTTTCACATATATCAAGTGCTGTGACCGGCTAGAGGAGGGGGCATTTTTCAGAGGAAGAGGTGTAATAGAACACGAGGCATGAATATAAACTGTAGGGTGGTAGATTCAGAGGAAATGTGTGGATAATGAGGTCACTGAAAGGGTGATAGATAAGTGGAATATTCTCCCATCTGACGGGGTAGAGGTAACACAGAAGAACAATAGAATAGGGTTTTCTGGAGTGCTGCCTGAATCTCAGGAGTCTCCCCGACATTCCAGATGATTTGGAGAGTATCTGGCATGTTAAACCCGGATTATACACAGTCTTTTTTCTTGACCTTTTGCTAAACATCTAGAAAGTGGGGAAGATGCTTTGAGTTCAAAGACTATGGGGGGAGGTGTGGGGGGCTATTCAGAAAGCAGCTGTCCTCCATATTACAGCAAAATATAACAGTGCTAGAGGATCAGAGTGTGCTGTAAAGATACAGATGTGTATATAGACACAAATTATTCCAGCTGCTATAGAGGGGAGAGAAAATCCCTCAAATGGCAAACAAATCAAGTAAAAAATAGCGCTTAGAATAAAATATATCAAATTTAATTATTATGAATATATATATACAATTTAAAATATAAAAAACATGTATTGCTCTAGATAACTCAACCCAGAATTATCTGTCACTTGTTGATCAGACAACTGCAGATATTACTCACTAGTCAGACGTCTTGTAGAATATCTGAATTATTATGCCAGTAGTATAAAATAAATTGAGGTTATATTTATCTTCTCTGTGGCATAATTAAGCCACATATTACTGCTCTCTCTCTCTCTCTCCTTCTTGGCATTTAGCATACCCTCCAACATGACCCATTCCATTAGTTACAAAATACTCTGATCCTGAGTTTCCAACTGTCAGTTACTATGGTAACCTCCTTTATCGAAGAGACATTAGTTTTTTAAATATCAGTTAAGTCATTTCACCAGGTGAGTGACAGTTGGAAGCTCAGGGACAGAGTATTTTGTACCTAGTGGAATGGATCACATTGTAAGATCGGTTATAACCCCAAGGTGGAAGTGTAAGAAATTGGTTTGATCTGTGTCTCTCCTATTGGTCAGTCGATTGCCCCAATTGCATTGAGCCATGAGCTCAGGTATCCATAAGACAAGGAGTGACAGCTCCGTCCTTTGATAATGACAAAGGTGACAGGTGCAACGTGGAATCATTGTTAAATGAGCGGAGTTAGAACCTGCAGCTGCACCATCATGGTCACATGTATCGGACAGTCAGTCTGTGGAGAGGGCAGGGAGCACGGCCGGGTCCATGGGAGTGTGTGTATCCATGCTGACTTGCAGGAAAACAGAAATAGTGTTTTGGAGAGGCAGGCAGCCTGTGCCGGGACTGGGAGGGGGATTGCATTACGACTCAGGGACTCGAATCACCCTGAGGTTATATATAGACCTCCATAATCTGCAGGTTAGCAGTGACCAGAAAGCGGCCATCTGTGTAACCATGGAATCTGAAGCATGTGTTTGGGTTGTTTGAGGGTTTGGGGACGGTCTTGCTGGCTTGTGATGTAATGCTATTGTCACTTGGGAACATTCCAGTGGCCAGTCATGGCTGCCGGGCACAAAATGGCACTTGGTTTGGCACAAGCAGATTTTTTCAGGTCTTCGGCAAAGGTGCAATCTGTAAGGGGGGAGGTTATCCCGGCAAGGCCCCTTTTAAGGCATGGCCTTAAAAGATACCCTCATTTCCACACTTTTCATTGTCAAATTATGAATAACATAAAATATATTATATTTGCAAATTAGAATTTTTTTCTTCCAATCAAACTTCTATTACTGTTCCTGGAGAAATATATATATATATATATATATATATATACACATACACACACACACACACACACACACACACAGATATCACATGGTCATATCTAGGCTGCTATCAACCTGTTTATGATGAGAAGTAGAGTGGAGGAAGCCATTTTGTGAGCTAAATGAATGAATCAGTGATATTATCTATGAATCACCATCTTGTGGATTGAGCCAATATTCACCAGTTTGCTATGAACTAGTAACATCATAGAAGTAGAGAGGAGGCAGCCATCTTGAGGCTATTAGTCATAAGAGGCAAGCCAATGAATTTACTAAGAACCAGTATTATTCATTTTATCAGATAAACTCATATTAAGCAGAAATTCTACTCTCAATGAACCAGTGACAGCACTGTGACAGAAAGCAGCTATTACTAGTTCCAAGCTGCAAGAAATGTAACCTGGGACAAAAAATGTGTATAATGAACCAATAGCCAAAAGAAAACAGCAAAGAAGGAAGCCATATTGTGGGATGAACCAATATTTACACTAGCACAACCAATCAGATCACTAAAAAACTGTGACATCATGGAACCATTATGGAAGTAGTGTTGAGACAGCCATCTTATGTCATGTAACAATAGGCATGAGAGGGAAGCGGGTTCTCTAAGAAACAGTGACATCATGGATTTAGATGGTAAGCAGTCATTTTATGAGATGAACCATTATTAATAACAAATGGTCTCTTACCTGTCTAGCGACTCACTGTGACATCTGCAATCAAATTACTAGACACAACGGGCCTGATCTGGATCTGAGCGCAAATCCTAAATAGCGTATGTGCCGTAGATGTGTTTGTAAAAATGGGGCGTTCCAAAATCTAAAAACGAAAAATGTTGTTTTTTAATTACTCTGTAGAAATGACAGAGGCACAATATTTCGGCAGCCATTTCTAACCCTTTTTAATGTATTAAAAGTGAGATATACTAACGAAAGGGTAAGACATTGGTTGCGGAAGACGAGCCCTCTGGACTTACACACAATTGTTTTGATGTAAACAGTCCATTTTTACATCTGCGTTCACCCCTCAGTACGCAAGTCATCGCAACTCGAGTTGCGCTGAGCTCATTGCACGGGATGGCATGCTCTTTAGTTCTCACCTCTGGATTGGTCCTTGTAGCCTGGTGTCAACCATTTTGTGGAATGAACTGATATCTATGACAGGGTTATCGACTGAAGATCTAGGAGGGAAGAACTAGATGTCGGTATGGAGGCGGAGCTTAATGATGTAATGTATACAAATCATGCCATTAAGCCCCACCCCCTGTCAATCGCTGCTGCAATTCCCATAGTGTTCCAGGGGGTGGGCGGGGTTTGATGACAAAATTCCATCCCTAGTAACAGTAGGGCTTTTTATAACGATAGGCAAGGGGGCAGTACTTGCGGGAGGTTTGCCGGCTCCCACAGTATCCCAAATTTTGGTTGTCTCCCGGATATATACCAGAAGAGTTGTATTCATAACAACACAGCAAAACATTTCATTAGGAACCTCATCATGTAAACATCATTGAATCAGTGTGGTTGGAGTTAGCCATCTTGTAAGATGAACCAATATCCTTCTCTAGCAATCAACCAGCGACATCCATAATTGGCACCCTCAAAATGCTGTATCAACACATTTAATTTGGATTTCTGTGGACATAGGTCATGAACGTGTTAACAGACGGCCAGCTGATTTCTCTATTCAAGACCTAAATAATTCAGGCCGCTATAAATATTCACGCCTCAATAATTAAAAACTCTTTACAAATATTCCTGAGGTTATGCAGCTACCAGTTCACAAAGGGTTTTAGTAATGTGACACACGAGACACAGCCTCTAGAAATGACATATCTGAAGAAACGGAGGCCAAAATGCCATCTTGGGACATTATTAGGGATGTGGGTTTGTTAAGGGCCGGTCAAGAGGGAGCCATATGTCTTGAGGTGACGTCTGTGCAACTGCTGATCCTTAGTGGTGGCAGATGGACCTATTGGCAATATTTTGGGAAGACTGAGATGCTTAAATCGTAAACAGCTGCTCACTGAACGGTAAACATTCAACCACACAATAAAAAAAAATAGAATTTGGACACACTGAGCACAGATGAAATGAGCTTTATGTCATGATTCAGTGTATGTACAAGGCCTCAGTGTATGTACAAGGCCTCAGTGTATGTACACATTGTATGGGATAAATAAGATTGTGTGCTATCTTCAAAGGAAGAATACAATAGAAAGTACTTGCATTTAAAGCACATTATAAAAAAAAATGAGGAATATTTATTAAACTAAACATTAAATTAAATATAGCTGTGGCAGAAAAACTGGTATTTAACATTTGACTTGTTTGGTTCTTCTTCAGTCTGCTAGTAATCATTTATGATTCTGTGTATCCACAGGCATCATACTCATAATACAGCTATTACTGTGTTGATCCACAGCAGCTATTTTGGAGGTATAAGGGGTGCCTCTTGAGGTGAGTCAGGGCCACCATGAGCAGAAAGGCCCTGGCAGTGGCTGGTGGCTTATCATATATTTGCAAATATGTGTAACCAACAGTTCTGCATTTTATTTTACAGAGGGGGGGCTTAATGGGTGGGGCTTAATGACACAATTTGCATAAATTGCACCATTAAGCCTCGCCCCCTTGCAGAAACCTGTGGCTTCCCTCTGGGTCCTCCCAGAGGGAAGCTCTAAAAAGTTGTCAACCCTGTTTAACAGATAGAATGATATAGTGTGTTACAGGGGTGTAACAGCATTATTTGTTGGTGGACCAAGAATTTAGCTCTACCCTTGGCACCCTAATCTCACCTTGGTGCGTCCCTCTAGTGGGGGCGTGGTCAACCCATTGGGGGCACAGCTGTGCATCCTTGAATGCTTGCCTAGCAGGTTTAAACCACTTTATACTGTACATATGTATTTGTGTGTGTATGTATGTGTGTGTGTGTATAAATACAGTCAATACCTCCTCCCTATTTATCATCTCCCCCTCCCCATATTCTCCCTCCTCTTCATCCTTTGCCCTCCAGTATCTCCATCATGTCTTTCCAGCCACCCAGAATCCCCATCATGTCTTTCCAGCTCCCCAGGATCTCCATCATGTGTCTCCAGCCCCCCAGGATCCCCATCATGTTTCTCCAGTCCCCCCAGGATCCAATCTTGTCTTTCCAGCACCCCTAGGATCCCCATCATGTTTTCAGCCCCCCAGGATCACCATCATGTCTTTCCAGCCACACTGGATCTCCATCATGTCTTTCCAGCCACCCAGGATCCCCATCATGTCATTCCAGCCCCCAGGATCCCCATCATGTGTAGCCAGCCCCCCAGTATACCACCTTTGCTGTGTCTTCCTCCGCATCTCTCTTCCTGGTGTATACAGGAAGTTCCTGTGTGCGCCTCTGCGGCTGTTACATCGCGCAACTGAAACAAGTTTTCCAATCACTGCTGTATGTAACGGCCGTGGCAGCTCAGCAGGGGAACCTGGCACCAGTGTGCGTTGCATCACCCCCCGGGTAATGGCAGTGTTGCTGGGGCATTTTCTTTCCTCTGTTTCTGTTGATAGCAGTTTACCCCCCGGCCCTTCATGCACCTGTCTGCATTAACCTATAAATTGATCTGAGCAACTTCCATTTTGTGTGTGGCTGAAATGCTAACATTTCATTTACATAGACTCCTAAGTATCACTGATTGGCAGATCACTGAAGTTTACGGTTGCACATTTGGGAAAGAGGAATGAATCACTCTCTTCCCCCCCATGAATTAAATCCCCTGGATTGCAGATTTACTTTAAATACAGCTCCTCAGTAACATCACAAATCATAGCAATCTGCATTATAGCTTTTCCATCAGTGAATTAGCTCATCTCTGCTGGTCTTCAAAATGACAGCAACAGTGTATTCTTTAGTATTCAGCACAGAACAAGAGCAAGCAGAGAGGAGTGAGAGTGTTCTGCAGTGTAATCACCTGTATTTGGCTACAGCCCTGGCATCAGATGAATTCAGCATGAAGTGTTCTGTGCAGGCTATAATTCTTCTTCTGCACTGACATATCCCTTATTAAACCCAACCACACCATAAAGCAGAGCGAATCGATATCCCCCATCTATTTACAGACTACAGACTATGCAAAATGACGGAAATAGAGCAGGCGACCATCCCGTGGAACAGAGAGGGAAACAAAGTATTCACAGACTTTATCGCAGTCACTTCACGTGTCCCCAAAACAATGCAGAGATATTCAACTTGCACAAAATCTACCATTTACATTAAAATATTGTACACTGCGGTAGGCAGCATAACGCCTAACATTTATGGACTAAGGGATCCTTTAATTTAACGTCACGATGATAGAATCATTGTACCCTGGTTATTGTCTAAGAATCACAACTAGATTTCAAACTATCCCAGACTGACGTTGATACAAATCAGCGCAGAAGTCATTCCTATCCAATCTGCAGATTCCCGGTTGGCACTCATAACAACGCTCTCTGGCCATAGGCCACTGGCTTGACTGCAAAAAGGTGGTCTCCGTTGTGGCTGTAGAATGTTCCCACAGGTGCATGATGAGGTATGACCGACACCCGCTGCAGACTAATAGCCCAGTGTTGTCTCTGTGAACCTTTCCTCCAGCAAATCTCAAGTTCGAGGCGTCAGCGGTATCTGATTATAAAACTTGGTTGGATAACTCACACCCTAATATGCTGACCCACCAGCCCACAGTATTAAATTACACAGATGGAGATTAAAGCGGTATTTGAGATCAGACAGGAGTTTGTGATTTATGAGGCGACATCAAGAGTTACTGTACACAGGCTGAATAAAACCATTAACCAAAGATCTCTAAAAAATAAAGGGTGCCAGTTTATTAAAGGGTGGCCGAACTTTAATAACGAATAAAGATTTGGGAGAGGAAACATAACTAAGAAAAAAGATTTTTAAACTTTTGCAAACTTTATCAAACTTTGCCAAACTTTATAATATACAACAACAAAACAATAGCTTTGGAGACAGAGAGGTGATTGGCAGACGTAGGCTGCTCCATGCTCTTACATTCCAGCACAGGTTGATAGTTCCACTGCAGAGCTCAGGAACACTTGCCTTAGCCTGTTTGAGAAGTGAAGACGTCCTGCTTTCAGCTGACAGGGTAATTAAAGATAAATTCTGGGGGCCTTAAGGGACTCACCCACGCAGCGCTTTCTCCAGTCTCTCTACTCCCCAATCTCTCCCTTGCTCCTCTCGATCAATCTCTAATTACCCAGCATCCGCACAAGTCCTTCTTATCTTACTCCAGGCTGGGGCAGCTTATATTTAGATCATCCAGTCTGCTTTTCTTAATATGGTGATAGTAAAAAAAAAAAAAAAAATCTTTAAAATGTGGAAAGAAAAAAAAAAAAAAAAAAAATCTAAATTTCAGCAGCTTGCAAGGAAACTGCTTAGGGTCACTGAATTAATATGTGAGGGATGTAAAGAGAAACAAGACCTCACTGGAGCATAATAATCAGCAGGGTGCAGGAAGAATTCCTTTCAACACACAGGATTGGAGACAGAATGTGAAAATAAGAGGAAAACAGGTGGAAAGTTACACCGGGGCAAAACCATGTTGAATTGCAGGGGAGGCAAATTACATCTTTATAATACCGTGTTCACACTGACGCCCCGGCAAAAACCCGGGATTTTCGTCCCGGGTTAATGCTGGGGCACACAGCAGCACAGCAGGAACCCGTTCACACTGCAGCATAAACCCGGGAAATTCTCGGGTCAGGCCCATTCACACTGAACGGGACTGACTCGGGATTCTTCGGTTCTATGCTGTTAAACTATTGTATACCCCATTCTATTCTATAGTCTATACTATTTCATACCCTATTCTATACAATAGAATAGGGTATAGAATAGTATAGACTATAGACTAGAATGGGGTATACAATACTACGCTACTCACCTCTCCTGCAAGTCCCGCGATGATCCTCTGGGTCCTCGCAGGACTTCATTCACGCGATGCCAGAATGAAGTCTTGCGCATGCGCAGGACCTCCATTACGGCCGGACTTGCAGTCAGCCACGTCGCAGGACAGGTAAGTTCTGTTTAATATTTTTTAAGTGTTTTTTTTAA
>WWET01001095.1:249790-262676 GCA_011038615.1 Limnodynastes dumerilii | reverse complement strand
CCCCCTGCCCACTTCCCAAAACCCCCCCCCTGCCACACCCCCAAACACCACTCCAGCCACGGCCATCACTGCTAGGGATGTGTAGCCTTCATTCCAAGATCTACACTGTATCACGAATGAAGATTTTACCATGTTTAAATAGCTTTCTGTATTCGATATCTTTGTTCATAATTTTATTTATGTGGCTAAATGATATACAGTATTATCTTGCGCACCAGATATAGCATGAGACGCGTTTCCTTTTTACTGCAATAAACTGCTTCCCAAATGAAAAGAAAAGAAAAAGAATATAAGGGACTTATTGAGACCTGTCTATATGTCATTGTCATGGAGAAAAGCTTCAATATACGACTATTCTGCTGCTTGGTAAATATAATAAATGATCTACTTAATAGAGATTTCTTGTTGTACAACTTTCTTTTATTATTTTAATCTCTGGTTGACAAATAAAACAAGGCAATAAGGCGATACACAAGCTCTGAGCTTGTCAGGCAGCATGTGACAGAGCTCAGAGGGAACTTCCAAAACATCTCTGCTCATTACATTTTGTGTCATGTGAATATGCTTTGTAATAAAACATAGAAAATCTCCTAGAATTGCTGTTTGGGTTAATATCCTGAACAAAATTACCGACAAACAAAAAAAAGGAATCATATAGATGGCACCTAAAAAAGTTCATCTTCAGTCAGAGGACACCGGGTATAAGACATCCCGATAGTCCGCAGCACAGAGAGCAGGATATTGGTTGTGCAGTGAGTGGCGTCAGACACAGAAGGGGCTCTTTATAATTGCCCGGCTGAGGAACAGTCGTGTTATACAGTCCTGATGTCAGGACAGAGATAGAAGCAGCGTTCCAGAGGGACTCACAGACAATGCGGCTTTTCAGTCCTTTGCCTGTTTTTTTCTAATAGGGCAGAGAATTTGGACAATCGTTTATTTGTAACTGCAAGGCGGGAGTCAGACTGGAAACGAGTCTGCAGCTAAACCTTTAACCCATCCATCCTAATGCAATGACTGTGAAATCTGGAGGACAGCAGACATAATGGTGGTTCTGTCTGGGTGCTGCGCTATTCTCCTTCGCGGATGTCTCGCTGTGCAGATGGCGACCGTCGCATTAACCCTCTGCATGGCCGGAAACGTCATCCTGAGAGCAGAGGTCACCGCAAGTCAGGTTACTGATGATCTCACAAGAGATGAGCTTGAGGTCAACCACAACCGTTGTCTCATCTGCGTATCCTCCAACGCCACGGCACAAAGGAGCGTTTTACAGAAGTGCGCAACTGGGGCAGAATCCTTCGTTCCTGCGCATAAATCTGCACATATCGGGGCTGATTCAGAGATTGAATAAGGGTAAACGGGCGAGTGTAGGCCTGAGCAATGCGAAGGTGCAAATGGCTTCCACATTCTTTGCTATAGGAGAAACAGATTTCCATCACAGTACAACATGGGTTTGCCCCGACCTACACTTACACCTACTATCCAGAGCTATGGCCGCTAGCGTATTTACGCTACCCGAAGACGAAAAACGCTATTTTGTATGTACTGCGCATGGGCGCGGCAGATGTTATGACCCGTAACTCTGAACGTACGTACCATCCTAGTATCAAGAGCGTTACTACGGATGAAGGAGCGTGCCATACGACACCCATAATTACGCATCAGAGGCGGGGTGAGCCATTTAAATCGTACAGTATGGGCGTGCTTAGGCGGGTAAATACATGCAGCCATTATGGCCGACAGCAGTTACGCTTTGAAAAGTTAAGGCAGGGTTTGGAAAGCGTAAAACGGCAAAAGTACGAACGACCGAGGGGAGTGGCTAGGGGAGTGCATAGTAAATACGCTACACGTTGAAATGTAAAGGGAACGTAGGTCTGGATCCGGCCCAGTGTTACTAGGGATGGGCAGGACTTGATGGCGCGATTTTTGTCATTAAGCCCCACCCACCCCTGGAACACTATGGGCCAGGTTTACTAAGCCGCGGGTTTGGAAAAGTAGAGATTTTGCCCATAACAACCAATCAGATTCTAGCTCTCACTTTCCTATTAGATACTAGAGAATGTCAGCTAGAATCTGATTGGTTGCTATGGGCAACATCTCTACTTTTCCAAACCTGCAGCTTAGTAAATCTGGCCCTATGAATTAAGGTAGTAATGGAAAGGGGCAGGACTTAAAGATTCAATTTGCATAAATCTCATAATTAAGCTCCGCCCTCATGTCGGGAGATCCCAGAGGGAAGATTTCAAAAGGTGGCAATCCTGACTGTCATGTGATATCTGACGTGACTGACGCAGGCATATAATACATAAGGGGGCATGACGCAGGCGTATAATACATGAGGGGGTATGATGCAGGCGTATAATACATGAGGGGCATGACGCAGGCATATAATACATGAGGGGGTATGACGCAGGCGTATAATACATGAGGGGGCATGACGCAGGCATATAATACGTGAGGGGTATGATGCAGGCGTATAATACATGAGGGGTATAACGCAGGGGTATAATACATGAGGGGGCATGACGCAGGCATATAATACATGAGGGGTATGATGCAGGCGTATAATACATGAGGGGTATGACGCAGGGGTATAATACATGGGGGGTATGACACATGACACAGTGTGGAATATCTTAAGGGAACGGCGCAGCCGTGCAATATGTGGAGGGTATGACGCAGGTGTACGATATAACGCGTAAGGGGCAGGACGCAGGTGCGTGATAAGTGACGCATGACACAACGCATGATGCAATGATGCGGTCATGTGATATCTGACAGGCGTTATTTGAATGGCTGAACAAGTAAATTGGAAACTTCGCTCTTACAAACATTAAAACATTCCCAAAGAGCTGTAATCAGTAGAGGAAACAATCGTCATCTCACGGGTTATACACAACAAATCAGACGCAATCAAGCACCTGATTATCAGGAAGTACACAAGAGGTCATGTGACCAGAGCTTTTATGTCAGGACAGGAAGGGCACAGCCACAGACAATGGGCCCTCGTCTTCCCCAGGGGCCCTCTAAAAACAATCTCTATTTTCACTAGAATAGTGAGCGGGCTGGAAAACAATCAGGGCCGGCGGAGGGCCGGTCTCCAAGAGAGCGCGAACAATAAGTGTGACCACAGAGAGGGGCCTCAGCTTTCTCCTCTTCAGGTTATTTATAGAGGAAAGAATATTTCTCTTTATCCTAAAGAAGTTCTAAAAACAGAAAAAAAACTATTATTACTATTATTGGGCCAGATCCAGAACAACGCTTGTGAGCGAATTTTAAGCGTTGTGGAGACGTAAAATCGCCTTTTGGTAAGTACTGCGCATGCGCACCATAGAAAATACGCTCCGTAACGTAGCATAAATGTGAACGTATGGGCCATTCACGTATGTGTCACGTAAATCCTTACGTGTGGGCGTGCCAATTTTACGTGAGACAAAAATACATCTGAAATACGCTATGTAGGCGGGGGTTTGTATTTAAAGTGTACAGTATGGGCGTGCTTAGCTGCGTAAATACGTGTTGCTCATACGTACAAGGGGAGTGTATAGAAGGTACGTACACGTAAATACGCTATGCGAGTAAACGTATTGCAAGCGGAGTTCTGGAACTACCCCATTATTATTATTACTATTATTACTATTATTATTATCTGAGAGAATATTATTATTATTATTTAAATGCCAAACGCCGCCCACCCTGCGTATCTGCCACGCGTGCTGGTTAACCACGCCCCTGTGGAAGCAGGTTTTTGCACGGAATACAGCATCAGGTGCTGCGCTCTGTAGAGGAAGGATTGGCGCTGCGCATGCACAACACCCATTCAGCGGTGACTTACATACATGGCGTCACTCAGCTCTTTTCCGTCATTCTGGATCCAGCCGTTATGTCTCTCCAGCGCCTTACATAACACACATATTGTTTCCTTGCAGGATTCCTGAAGCAGCCAATAATATGGATTATTAACATGGCAAACTCAGTCACATGTGATCAGGGAGGCTTTGGAACTCCCCTCTGAGTTCTGACCATTGGCCGCTATCTGACTGGCTGAGAGCCAGGATCTGTGTAACTCACTAAACTATTATATGCAATATCTCACAATGACGCCATGATATATATCAGCATTATATGCAATATAAACTAGAAAATATAGTTATGCGCTAGAGTTATTCTAAGAAAAAATCTAGTTGTATTCCGTGGCAGCCTATTCTTCCAGTGCACTCTCTCATTAATTATTATTATTAATTACGGTAGCCCTTAACGCTAGCCGCTTCTGACTGGCAGTGTCTGGTCGGCACACTGCCACCATGCTGACTTAGCTGCTAGTCTTGGCTATGCTCCTATGACTCACAGCTGCTGTCTTTAGCCATCATTTGGGTTTACTTTGGTTATACACCTCATTTCCATCTGGTTTATGTGTATATTACCTATAGCTTTGCTTTGCTTTTATGGTTTTTATCTACTATTAATTATTTAACATTGTCGGTCCTACAGTATTAACTTAATTTATATTATATATTATATCATATTTATTTATATTAAATTTATTGTCATTCGAATTTGTTGATTATTTCTGCATATATCAATGAAATTTATTTTATATTTCGAATCCATAGATTGTTTCTTAGAATAACTCTAGAGCATTACTAGATTTTCTAGTTTCTATTTCCCCGGCCAGTTTGGGCAATTCTGGGATAGTGATAGCGCTGAGTGTTCTTGCAAGCCCCTATTACCTAGCTCAGGTTTATTATTCCTTATATGCCATATCTCACAATGATGCTATGATATATATCAGTATTATATGCCATATCTCACAATGACGCTATGATATATCAGTATTATATGCCATATCTATTCCTTATCATCCGTCTAGCTTCAGTTCCTCAGTACCTGCGCTTTTTACCACCTTGTTCCTGTAAACCATTGCATAGAGGAAGCGTTCATTTCCCCTTCTCTCCTGATACTTGCGGCAGATATAAAGCCGGTTACACAGTAACCCACTGCGCAAGACAACTGCAGGAAGAGGAATGGGAAATGAAGATCTGAACAGCGACCACCCTGATCACCAGACATCGGGTCATCGCTGAACCCCCAATATCATATCCCACAATGCAATGCAGTACACACTGGTAAGATGCCAGAGCTATCTGATGGGTATAACGTGATTGATGCTATAATCATCAGTGTATACCCAGCTTAATGGTGCCAAGGAGAGCTGGCTAACTGCCCACCACCATCCATGGCAGAGAGCATGTTATGTGGGTTCCCAGACAGTCCTTATAGTGTTATCTCACTAGCTCAGGTGTCACCTTTGACTTAGAACTGTGCTATGTGCCCCACATTCATCTGTTTCTGAATGATGTTATATGAGTGTGGGAAATCCATTTCTAACCCCCTTCCCCACAGCCAAACCCTAAGACTACCCTCCTCACAGCCTGACCGTAGGACTCCCGTCCTCACAGCCTGACCCTAAGACTCCCGTCCTCACAGCCTGACCCTAAGACTCCCCTCCCCATAGTCTGACCCTAAGACTCCTCTCCCCGCAGCCAAACCCTAAGACTCCCCTCCCGAGCCTGACTCTAAGACTCCCCTCCCCGCAGCCTCACCCTAAGATTCCCCTTCCCACAGCCTGACCCTAAGACTCCCCTCCCCACAGCCTAACCCGAAGACTCCCTTCCCCAAAGCCTGACCCTAACACTCTCCTCCCCACAGCGTAACCTTAAGACTCCACTCCCCGCACCCTGACCCTAAGACTCCTCTCCCCGCAGCCTGACCCTAAGACTCCCCTTACCGCAGCCTGCCGCTAATACTCCCCTCACCGCAGCCTGCCCCTAAGACTCCCCTCCCCACAGCGTAACCTTAAGATGGTTCTGCAGCTGCGTTTTCCAAATGAATGAATGGGTGATATCATAAACGCCACACTCACCCATTTATTATTAAAACGTTCAAAATACCAATTTTTCTAAATACAGGCAGCAGAATTTTAGAAATACAATTTTCTCACCATAGACTGCATCCCCCATTACATACATTTAAATATATTTCCAGAATACACAAATATCTCACACAAGACACTGCAAAAACCCTTATTTATGCACTAATCATTTCCCACATTGATTATTGCAATCCTCTCCTTATTGGATTATATAAAGACCCCTGCAGTACAGTTTATATTACATGCAGCAGATAGACTGATCTCCTTGTAAAACACTCTTCTAGAGCTGCTCCACTCTGTCAGTCTCTACATTGGTTCCTGTATAATACACAATCCTTTTACTAACCTACAAAGCCCTCTCCGTCTGTGACCACCCAGTCATATTGGGCCTGATCCAGAACAACGCTTCGGAGCGAATTTACGCGTGGCGGACACGTAAATTCGCCCTTTGGTAAGTACTGCGCATGCACACCATAGAAAATACGCTCCGTAACGTAGCGTAATTGTGAACGTATGGGCCATTCACGTATGTGTCACGTAAATACTTACGTGTGGGCGTGGCAATTTTACGTGTGTCGAAAATACGTCTGAAATACGTGAAGTAGACGGAGGGTGGTATTTAAAGTGTACAGTATGGGCGTGCTTAGCTGCGTAAATTCGTCTAGCCCATACGTACGTGTGCGTATGACTACGGTTACGTTGGAAAAAGTTAAGGTAGGGTTTGGAAAGCGTATCTTGACAAAATACGTACGTTCAAGGGGTGTGCCGAGGGGAGTGTAGCGAATTTACGCGCACGAAAATACGCTCCGCGAATAAACGTACGGCAATCGTAGTTCTGGATCTACCCCATTGATCGTATATTACTACGTAATTTGATGGCGCTATATAAAAACCCTGGTAAGAACTAAATAATAAATAAATGAAAGGTGTTTTCTGTTGACAGATAATTGGCCAAAGACTCATACAGAGAAAATAAACAGAGTGTTCTGTGGGATCTGTCATCCAGGAGGGAAGTGATACTGTGCGGAATAAGAACCGAGAATTACAGCAAAGCACAGATCATGGGAAGTGGTGCTGAGCGGTAAACCTGCACCACTCATACACATATCAGACACGGACAAGACTGTGCAACAGGTGTCAGCGATGTGTACAGTGATAAGACCGTCATTATACAGAGACGCGGGGTCTATGTCACACAGAACCTTCATGACATAATTAGAAGGCGTGTAACACTGGGCAGACTGGATGGGCCATGTGGCTCTTATCTGCCGTCACTTTCTATTTTTCTATGTAATACAGTTATTTTTTTCGGGTTTCCTTATTATCAGGAAAATGGAAGTGCACATTTTTTATGTATATTTTCATGATATTATTTTTAGGCAGTGTCTTGGTCGCCGAGCTAGGAACCCAGCACTGGACAGGAGGGCGTCATGTGTAGAACCCATTGGAGTCCAAATCCAGATCTGCTTGCTTGGGTCTGATTTGCATACAGTTGTGTGCGTATTAATGGTTAGCATGCGCAGGATGAAATTATGCCGAGTTACTTCACGCCTTCGGGTGTACATTCACCTCTGGATTAAACCCAGCGCATACTCTCCAACATGACCCCTTCCATTAGGTACACAAAACTCCGCTCCTGAGCTTCCAACTGTCACTCACCTGGATTTAATGAATAAACTGATGTTTGAAAAACATCTTTTGCTTTAACAAAGGTGGTTACCATAGTAACTGGCAGTTGGAAGCTAAGGAGCAGAGTCTTTTGTACCTAATGGAATGGGTCATATCGGAGTTTCTGCCAACGTCTGCAGAGTGTTGGTGACTTCTTACATGCAGCAAAGACCAGGGGGTAGATTGACTAAGCTACAGGAAAGGAAAAGTGAAGATGTAGCCTATAGCAACCGAGCCAATTCTAGCTCTCACTGTCCTATTTCATACAAGAGAATGTCAGCTAGAACCTGATGATGGTTACTATGGGCAACATCTCCACTTTTCCTTTCCCTTAGTAAATCTGGCCCCAGATGAGGTCCTGAGGATATATTACATGATCTTGATCACAGAGTAGGCTGAAGACGTCTTAGCTGTGGAATTATATCATATGATGACTTCCCGCCTGCACCTTTCATCAGTCACCAATTGTCAGTAAAAACAAACAGCTGGTGGTCAGGAAAACACGGCTCTCTGAACCTCTGAGACACTCCTGAGACATCACACATTGCTGGGCCGGGTGTGGAGCCCGGAATGTTGTCACCTCCACCCTGGGAATCTCCCTGATCCGAGGAAGACAATATCTTATAAGAATTCATCTCCTGCTGTTTATAACATCGCCATCTTCATCATTCTCCTTCTCTGCAGCTTCCCAGGTGTCTATGAATGATTTATAGTCACATGGCTCATGATGTCGTGAGCAGAGAGGCTTGGGAACCACCCTCTGAGCTCTGCCCATACTTTGACGTGCTGAGAGGAGGGAGCCTGTGTCTATGCAGCAGCTGAAAGCACATTATATTATATTAGGGGGGTGTATAATAGTGACCACCCACTACTTAATAATCCCCTCACCGTCCTACACCCATCATAACAGGGTCGGCCCAGCGATGGTCGGATGTTTCTGGCAGACTGAACAATCTGTTTATTGGGTTTAATGCTCCAGACACAGACCCGATAAATCGATAAAACCATCCAATAAGACGCTGGATACGACGACTGGTCTGCGTGTATGAAGCCTATCACATATGATTGGCCCAATTATCGTGTCATTTTACACTGAGCACACACTGGTCCAATCCCCAGATCCAACACCAGACCAGACCGATTGCATAATCCTACACACAATGATCATACTCGCGTGTCCAATGTTACACAGATACAACACCCAGTATATGACACAAGCGTGTCCAATGTTACAGCAGATACAACACCCAATCCATGACACAAGCGTGTCCAATGTTACACAGATACAACACCCAATCCATGACACAAGCGTGTCCAATGTTACACAGATACAACACCCAATCCATGACACAAGCGTGTCCAATGTTACAGCAGATACAACACCCAATCCATGACACAAGCGTGTTCAATGTTACACAGATACAGCACCCAATCCATGACACAAGCGTGTCCAATGTTACAGCAGATACAACACCAAATCCATGACACAAGCGTGTCCAATGTTACACAGATACAGCACCCAATCCATGACACAAGCGTGTACAATGTTACAGCAGATACAACACCCAGTATATGACACAAGCATGTCCAATGTTACAGCAGATACAACACCCAGTATATGACACAAGCGTGTCCAATGTTACACAGATACAACACCCAATCCATGACACAAGCGTGTCCAATGTTACACAGATACAGCACCCAATCCATGACACAAGCGTGTCCAATGTTACACAGATACAACACCCAATCCATGACACATCGCTCCTATGTTACCATCGCTCCTATGTTACCATCGCTCCTATGTTACCATCGCTCCTATGTTACCATCGCTCCTATGTTACCATCGCTCCTATGTTACCATCGCTCCTATGTTACCATCGCTCCTATGTTACCATCGCTCCTATGTTACCATCGCTCCTATGTTACCATCGCTCCTATGTTACCATCGCTCCTATGTTACCATCGCTCCTATGTTACCATCGCTCCTATGTTACCATCGCTCCTATGTTACCATCGCTCCTATGTTACCATCGCTCCTATGTTACCATCGCTCCTATGTTACCATCGCTCCTATGTTACCATCGCTCCTATGTTACCATCGCTCCTATGTTACCATCGCTCCTATGTTACCATCGCTCCTATGTTACCATCGCTCCTATGTTACCATCGCTCCTATGTTACCATCGCTCCTATGTTACCATCGCTCCTATGTTACCATCGCTCCTATGTTACCATCGCTCCTATGTTACCATCGCTCCTATGTTACCATCGCTCCTATGTTACCATCGCTCCTATGTTACCACCGCTCCTATGTTACCATCGCTCCTATGTTACCATCGCTCCTATATTCCAGACACAATGAGCCGGATGCTTTTTTGCTGTCATTTGCTTTTAAAACCAGGCAAAATACAGAAGGACCCTGAGCACATCTCAGCCTGACCCCCGGGGGACCTGTGACAGTGATAACCAGATGATTGGGACACTTGTCTGAGGACTCCTGGCTGTCACAGGCTGCAGCACTCTATACATAGGTAGCCGCGCTCTATACATAGGTATCAGCACTCTATACATAGGTAGCCGCGCTTTATACATAGGTAGCCGCGCTTTATACATAGGTAGCCGCGCTCTATACATAGGTATCCGCGCTCTATACATAGGTAGCCGCGCTCTATACATAGGTATCCGCGCTCTATATATAGGTAGCCGCGCTCTATACATAGGTAGCCGCGCTCTATACATAGGTAGCCGCACTCTATACATAGGTATCCGCACTCTATACATAGGTATCCGCGCTCTATACATAGGTATCCGCGCTCTACACATAGGTATCCGCGCTCTATACAAAGGTATCTGCGCTCTGTGTGTTATAATTACAATTTCCTGTTTATCTTCCAGCAGCTAATTTTGTGCTGGTCCTGACTCTGCGCCCACAGATGTGATAAGCGCTGACCGATGCAGGAGAATGTAGGGAGAAGGCCGAATCCTCCCTCCCCCATGATCAGGAATGTCAGATCTGCTGGGAATTTTCTTCCAAAACACAGAATATTTACGTGTTACAGGAAGAAGAGAAGGGGCGACAGGCATTATACATCGTACATTATATTATTACATTATACATGATATTATTACATTATAAACACAAAATAAGGACCATTACAACTTCATGGGGGCTGGATGCAGGGTCACCCCCTAACAGATTAACACCAGATTCACCAAAACTTCTAACAAGGAAAAGGAAGAGTCGTCCACACAACAAGCAGATTCTGCCATTTTTTTGGTTCATGCTACAAAGTAACAGCTGACACAATGCTAGAAACACCCTAGAATCGCCATGACTCCCCCCCCTGGATCCCAAAGCTGATCCAGAGTCACGCTGGGTACACTGGGCCTGATCCAGGCTTAATAATGACAGCTAATGTACACATGCAGCACGCGTAACTCTGGCTGTGTGAACGCATGCGAGCGCCAGATGTTACGCATCGTAACTCTGATCATACGTAACTCCGTATGATAGGGCATGACATCCCTAGGGGGGGGGGCATTTACATTGTACAGTATAGGCTGGGTCAGGCACTTATGTACACACAGAGATACACAAGGAAAGGTGGGTTCTGAACATGTAAGTCAGCTGAGTTATATTTGTGTGAGGGGGGAGATAATACTTAGTAGTAACTTACACATACACAACCGCTTGTTACATCCAATCCTGGTCGCCTGGTCAGTTCATATTATTTTTAACCCTTTTAACTCAAATGAATTAGGAGATCTGACCGCTAAGTGTTTACACTCCCGCAACTGCTTCATCAATTCTTCTCCCGAATCTGACGCCATGCAGCGCTGCGCTGAGGATTGGAAGAGTGTCTACAGTGATGGGATTCTATTACAAGTCTGAAGTCTAACACTGGACACGTGTGTATCATGGATTGGGTGTTGTATCTGTGTAACATGGGACAAGTGTGTATCATGGATTGGGTGATGTATCTGTGTAACATTGGAGAGTGTGTATCATGGATTGGGTGCTGTATGTGTGTAACATTGGACAGTGTGTACATGGATTGGGTGATGTATCTGTGTAACATTGGACAGTGTGTACATGGATTGCGTGCTGTATCTGAGGTAACATTGGACAGTGTGTACATGGATTGCGTGCTGTATCTGTGTAACATTGGACACTGTATCATAGATTGGGTGCTGTATCTGTGTAACATTGGACAGTGTGTATCATGGATTGTGTGCTGTATCTGTGTAACATTGGACAGTGTGTACATGGATTGGGTGTTGTATCTGTGTAACATTGTACAGTGTGTATCATGGATTGGGTGATGTATCTGCTGTAACATTGGATATTGTGTACATGGATTGGGTGTTGTGTCTATGTAACATTGGACACGCGTGTGCTCAGCTTTAGGTGTAAAAACAAAAAGAAGAGCAAATGATGACCTGGAAAACCAAGTGAAAGGGACAAATGTGTTTATTTATGTGAAGCAGGGAGAATACTTTCACTTATGACACACACTTTTGCAGTTTAGAGCAGAGGGAACAAGGGAACATTGCTGGGAACATCGCTGGGGACATCACTGGGGACTTTTTGCCTAAGTGCAATTTTTCACCTAGATTTTTTATATTTTTTCCTGTCCCTCCCAATCCTAGATCAGACCCAGAACCGGCTGCCACCGTCGGGCACTGGTAATAAGGGGCAAACCTGGATGTATGGTGGGCAAGAAGAAGCCTGGCACAGAACTGTATTGCTTGGGCTGGGTATGGGATGGGCCTACTAAACAATGGTGCCAGGCTGCTTATCTGAGCACAGAGCTGTCCATGTAGGCATCCTGGGGGGCACAAGGTGGGCACAGGGCAGGCACACTGCTGTAATGGTGAGCAGATACATCAATAAATGATTGCACCCAGATTAACACATTCACCTGCTCTACCCCCCATTACAGCACAAATCCCAGGCTCTGTGACATCCCGACTCCTGACGCTTCCATTCCGTCCTGTCCCAGCACAGATAATTATGGCACATAGAAAATAGACTTCAAATGACAGAGTAGAGTCAGGATAAGGAGGGGGAGACCGGATCTCACATCCCCTCCTTCTGTCCTTCACAGCAGAGGCTTCATTCAATGCCCTTCATGTTCAGCCCAGCCGGGCAGTGCCACATAATGGACCAGACTGAAAATAAGAGAGGAAAGTTGCTCCTGGGCTAAACCATGTTGATTTCAGGGGAAGTCAAGTTAATTGTATTCTTTGCATGCAGGGATATATCTATGAATTGCTTACTGCACA
>WWET01001095.1:235375-248294 GCA_011038615.1 Limnodynastes dumerilii | reverse complement strand
ATTACACAGATACTGACCAGTGTTACTATCACACTGTTATTTATCACCTCTCATCTCTAATAATGTTTGCAGCAGATGAAATATGACTCCCCCTGAAATGAACATGGTTTAGCCCAGGAGTAACTTTCCTCTTTTCTTTCCAGTCTCTGAATCTGGTCCAATGTTATTATATGGTCTGCCAGGAGGGTGGGACTGGCATCAGATATCTCCTACTGCATTATCTTGGATATTGTTATAATATAATCTATTCACAGGGGCTGATCCAGAGTTTGGGAGTAAGGGAAGAACAGGTGCAGCTGAACCAGTGTAATGCTGATCATTCATTTCCTTTCCTTTACACACAGGGAAAATACTTTACTCTCTTACACAGAACTCAAATACTGCTCAAATTTTAGCTTTATGTTTAATGTGTAAATTAGAGTTGGGTTAGGAATCAGCTGAAGGTTCTGTTACCACCGTACGCAGAGGCGCTGATTGTGAGCTGAGCGCTTGCTTGTTGACTATTTACACTGCACAAAAATCAGGCAGTACAAATTAGCGAGATTCACTCCGCAGTCTATGGGGCATCCGAGCCCAGGCCTCAGGATTGTATGCACATTACACCTGAGAAAGCTTTAAGCCAATCTCTCTGCTCCTGATTGGCGCCCGGTGTAAGTATATTAATAATAATGATGATGATGATAATGTATCACACTGCAGAGAAGACAATGACTGCGATCAATCACTCCCAGATCCCAAGATGTCAATAAAAACACTGATCCCAGAAAAACAAGGAGAGGGGCATATAGAGAAGGCCAATCGTATGTTCAGGATGTAAAGGATTTACACTGGGGCTGATGGAAGAGATCACCTGAAAGTGACCTGACAGATCACACATCCTGGAAGACTGAATCAGTAAATCCACACATCTGTAACAGATCATCTGTCATGTCCACACACTGAGATAATTCTTCTCAATGGTCTGTTCATCTGACAGATAACCTCTGGTCAGATTATTGGGAGAGCAGACAATTTGTGTTATAATCCCCATCTCCTTACCAATGGATACAATCTTGGTTACAGGACAGACAACAGAAGGTTGGTAGTAAATTTAATCTCTTCCGGGGGTGGTTAGGTAACCAGTGGAGTACCCCAGGGTTCTTTATAGGGGATATTGCCTGTGGTATAGAGAGGAAAATATGCCTTTTTGCAGATGACACCAAGATATGTAACAGGGTAGACATGCCAGATGGGGTACAGAAAATGAGGGATGATCTAGGTAGACTGGAGGGATGGTCAAGAGTGTGGTAACTGCAGTTTAATGCCAATAAATGCAAAATCATGCACTTGGGGCACAAAAACCCAAAAGCTCGGTATATCCTTAATGGCATTACATTAGAAACTACTGAGAAGGAAAGAGTAACAGCTATAATATACATACATCGGGCTGGAGAATAACAGCCATACTGTACATACACTGGGCTGGAGAATAACTTCCATAATTTACATACACTGAGCTGGAGAGTAACAGCCATAATATACATATACCGGACTGGAGAGTAACAGCCATAATATACATACACCGGGCTGGAGAATAACAGCCATACTGTATATACACTGGGCTGGACAGTAACAGCAATAATATATATATACACCAGGCTGGAGAATAACAGCCATAATATACATACACCGGGCTGGAGAATAACAGATATACTGTATATACACTGGGCTGGACAGTAACAGCAATAATATATATATACACCAGGCTGGAGAATAACAGCCATAATATACATACACCGGGCTGGAGAATAACAGACATAATTTACATACACCGGACTGGAGAGTAACAGCCATAATATACATATACCAGGCTGGAGAATAACAGCCATAATTTACATACATTGAGCTGGAGAATAACAGCCATAATATACATACACCAGGATGGAGAGTAACAGCCATATACACTGGACTGGAGAGTAACAGCCATAATATATTTATACACTGGGCTGAATCCACCATCAGCCTGACAGTACCAGTCATTATTAATTATTATTATTATTATTATTACTACTACCATTACTACAGAGAACCTGGAGAGTATTATTACTATTATTACAATAACACTGGAGGGTAACAGCCATAATATACATACACTGGGCTGTATCCACATCACTTTAGCCTGGAGAGTATTATTACAATAACATGTGGAGTAATACTGTTTATTTCTCAGAAGCAATATGAATGCACCAGGACAGTCTCTTAGCTGCACCCTCAGATGCCCTCATAGACAGCGCTCACCTGCATCAGGATATAGCAAGTATCTTGTACACAATGTCTGCAGTAATCTTCCAGGTGATCACTATCTGTCTGACTGAGTCCCAGCCTCAAAATCAGGGAATTCCTGAACATTAGATCAAGCGCTGATAGCAGCAGATTCTGGGATCATGAGAGACAGTGTGTTATATATCAAGTGTTATAATAAATGCCATATTAAATGTTAGCTGTATAATATAATAATGTCCTATAGAGTGTAGTAAGCTTGTGAGCCGAGCCCTCTTACCCACCCAGCCTGTTACTACCCAGTCTTGTTCTAATGACTGGCAAAATGGTAAAGCGCTGTATTAGTATATATGTTATATTATACTCTATGTTATATAATTCACAGCAGGCAAATATAACATAACCTCCATAATTCGGGACTCTCCCCTCTCTGCTAATGAGACACGTTACCCTTCTACAGATATCTCCCTCTGTACGTCACATTGTCACCCTCAGGGGGTACCTGGTCTCCTGCAGTGCATATAGTCTGTGGGGCGACATGTCTCTGGGAATTCCATTAATAACACACAGCACTCTCCCTGCAAAGGCTCATTAGACTTTCCCTCACCCCCCCATCATTTCCTGACTTTCGCATGTTATCTGATGAGCAGCTACAGAGACTGTACATGTGTGTTCCCAAGCTATACACACACATGTAATGTAAGGGTTAATGTAAAAAATGAGTCCTGGCTGCCAGCACTGGAAGGGTTAATCCCCCACACTGAGGAATTGGAAGGTGCTCCATATACTGAGTCACTATCAGAAGACAAAAGAAATGCCAGAGTGACCACAAGATCGGTGTTACACACAATCACACACAATCACACAGGTTACACACAATCACACACAATCACACAGGTTACACACAATCACACAGGTTACACACAATTTACACACAATCACACCCGTTACACACAATCACACAGGTTACACACAATCACACACAGGTTATACACAATTTACACACAATCACACCCGTTACACAAAGGTTATACACAGGTTACACACAATCACACAGGTTACACACAGGTTATACACAGGTTATACACAGGTTACACACAATCAACCAGTTACACACAGGTTACACACAGGTTATACACAGATTACACGTATGAAATCAGTCACAATGTCCCATAACTCCACATATACATATTATATAGATGTAAACCTATTATGTGTAATGTTACAGCAGACAGTAATATTTATGTGACCCTCCACTACATGGACATGGAATGCAATAGTCAGCAGTGTGCAAACACTTAACCCATGAATGTCCACATATCAGATGTCAGACTGCAATATAAAAGTCACCATCACCTCTATATATATATACACACACACACACATACATACATACATACATACATACACACATTACACAGCACTTATTATACCTGTATTTCTGTATACTAATATTATATTCCTTATCAGCTGTATACTGACATTATCCTCCTCTGGTGTTCTGTCTCCTATACAGGGCAATACATTGTACAGACTGTCCCATATGATTCCCCCATACAGTCACACTGTGTTACTTATCAATTACACTACAATACAGTATCTTCCTGTATGTTACACATCTGTTATACGACCATACAATATATCTGTGTGTTTTACACATCTGTTATACTGCCATACAATGTATCTGTGTGTGTTACACATCTATAATGCTGTCATACAATGTATCTGTGTGTGTGTGTGTTACACATCTGTTGCAATATGATACAGTATATACTTGTGTGTTACACATCTATAATGCTGTCATACAATGTATCTGTGTGTGTTACACATCTGTTTCACTATGATACAATGTATATGTGTGTATCTGTGTGTGTGTGTTACACATCTGTTATATTGACATACAATGTATCTGTGTGTGTGTGTTACACATCTGTTATACTGCCATACAATGTATCTGTGTGTGTGTGTTACACATCTGTTATACTGTCATACAATGTATCTGTGTGTGTGTGTGTGTGTGTTACACATCTGTTATACTGCCATACAATGTATCTGTGTGTTTAAACACATCTGTGATACTGCCATACAATGTATCTGTGTGTGTGTGTTACACATCTGTTATACTGCCATACAATGTATCTGTGTGTTTTACACATATATCTGTGTGTGTTACACATCTGTTGCACTATGATACAATGTATCCCCGCGTGTTACACAATCACACAGCGTGTCGGGTGTGCGGTACCTCTGTAGTTGTCCATGTGTCCGGCCCGGGTCTCCTCTCTCTGCGCTGTGCGGAGCTGTGAGCGGCGGCTGCTGAGTGCGGCTTCCTCCGGCCCCTCCCTGTGAAGTCACAGACATCGGCCCCCAGTGTCCCCAACTCCGAGAGACACTTACCCCACACTGCCCTCACCTGGCTGGTACTATTAACCCCTCATCCTCCACGAGTCATCAAACCCCCTGACCCAGATATGTATTAACCCCATACTACCCTCAACATCCAGGAGTTACCTGAGCCAGATATGTATTAACCCCTTAATGCCCTCACCCTCCAGGACTTACCTGACCCCCGACCTACATATATATTAACCCCATACTGCTGGTGTCATTAACCCTTTTTCATCCAGGAGTCATCAACCCCTCTGACCCAGATATATATATTAACCCCCTACTGACATCACCTTTCTGGTGTCATTAACCCTCATCCTACAGGAGTCACTAGACCCTCAGACAAAGATATATTAACCCCTTACTGTCCTCACCCGGTTGATGTCATTAACCCCTTATCCTCCAGCAGTTATCAGACCCGCGACCCAAATATATATTAAGCCTATACTGCAAACCCCCTCCAGGAGTTACCTGACCCAGATATATATATTAACCCTTTACTGCAATCATCTGGCTGGTGTCATTAACTCCTCACCCTCCTAGAGTTTTCTGACTCAGATATGTATATATTAACCCTTGACTGTCCTCACCCTCGAGGAGTTTCCTAACTCAGATATGTATATATTAACCCCATAATGCCCTCACACTCCAGGAGTTAGCAGAACCCCGACCCAGATATGTATTAACCCCTTAGTGCTATCATTTGGATGGTGTCTTTAACCCCTCACCCTCCAGAAATGTCATGACCCATATTGGTATATATTGACCCCATACTGCCATCACCCACCAGGAATAATCAAATCCGCGACCCAGATATGTTTCAACCGCTTACTACCATCATTTGGCTGGTGTGATTAACCCCTCATCCCCCAGGAGTTACCAGACCCCAGACCAAGATAAATTAACCCCTTACTGTCCTCACCGGCTGGTGTCCTCATTAGCCTCTAATCCTCCATATGTTACCAATCTTTATTAACCCCATACTGCATATATATATTAACCCCCTTACTTCCCTCACCTTGCTGCTGTTGTCATTAACACATCCACCTTTAAGAGTTATACATAAACCCCTTACTGCCCTCATCCTCCTGATGCCATTAACCACTTACTGTCAAGGATTTAACAGACTATTGACCCCATACTGTCATCACCCTCTTGAAATATTAACGCCTGAAGCTCCAGGTGTTACCAGTGCTCCTGCATTATATAGATTAAGTTCTCACTCTCCAGGAATTATCAGTACCTTAACTCCTTACCCTCCAGGATTTACTCATGTATCACATAATAACACCTCACCTTCCAAAAATTAAAAGTAGCTCTGACCCGTATATATCATCCCCCTTACTGGCAAGGATTTACTTATACTACAGATACATTAACCTGACCCATGTATATTAACCCTTCACTCTCCAGGAAATACACTGACTGACAAATACATTGACCGTCCATCACCCTTTAATATTACCCAGGAAACCCAGTGGAAAATACATTTGCCTCTCACCTCCAATAATACTGTTAACCCTCTTAGATTACAAGAGCCACAGCATTATACACCTTATCCCCTTTCCATCTAATAAATAAAGACAATGGTGCATTAACCCTTCAACTTCTGGAATTTTCAAATACCTCTGAAGTAAGCATATTACGCCTCCAGGAATAACTGACTCACTGCACCTTCAGGTGTGTTGTACCCTGCAGATGGCTCTAGCTAGTGGTTTCAATAGACTGTTGGAGATGAAGACAACAATCACTCACTGACAGGTAGAAGCTCACAGACTGACTAATGTTGCCAGCAGAAAGGACAGTATCCTTGTGTGGGAGATATCACAATCTGTGAGGGGTGAGGTGTCAGTAAACTCAATGGACCTGATTCAGAGACTGAAAATAAGAGAGGAAAGTTACTCCTGGGCGAAACTATGTTGATTTCAGGGGGAGTCAAATTAGTTGTATTTTTTGCAGGCAGGGAGAATACTTTGCTTTTGCTTACTGCACACAGATACTGACCACCTGAGGTGTCACTAACGCGTTTTGCCTTGGAGACATTGAATTATTATTAATCTGGTCTCAATTAATTTTCTTTATGTAATGAATATATTGATTCAGTGGGGAAGTGTAGTGGAAAGTTCCGGATTCTACAAAAGTTTTTGGATCCAAGGATCTGGGTTCATTCCTGCATCATCCCTGGTCTGGTTTGTCGACCATACAGATCCCACTCAAGTCTGTCACATGACCATGGGCTGGTTATCATGTTGTAGCCTGGCCACAATTTTTAGGTGGTTCATTAAGCCCGACCGTCCCCGCACATGACACATCTCTTACATACATGGCAATAACCAACCTTCCACCTTTCCAGTAAGGTAACCAGTGGAGTACCCCAGGGTTCTGTACTTGGACCAGTGGATCCAAGGATCTGGGTTCATTCCTGCATCATCCCTGGTCTGGTTTGTCGACCATACAGATCCCACTCAAGTCTGTCATATGACCATGGGCTGGTTATCATGTTGTAGCCTGGCCACAATTTTTAGGTGGTTCATTAAGCCCCACCGCCCCCGCACATGACACATCTCTTACATACATGGCAATAACCAACCTTCCATCTTTCCAGTTACAAGTGAGTTCCACTGTTGAATACTAAGTTAATGTCATGCCTGCCAATGGCAAGTACATGAAAGGGGTGATGTTAGGCAAAGAGTTCTGTTGGCAGTCCACTGTTTTGGAGGTTCTGAGTGGACATAAATCGAACTAACCCCCAAGGTGTGACATGACCACGCCTCCTTTCGTCCCCTCATTCATATATTAGACATGTTGGGGTGTTATGAAACTGTGCACCAAGACACGGAATCTAACTGGGGATTTGGTGTACATTGGATCCCCCTGATGATGGGGACAGACTCTACTGCAAATACCCAGCAGGTCGTGTCAGGTAAGTGTCAGAGGGCTGTATTCACAACTAAGAATGTACAGACTCTCTGTGCATATTTTTAAGAACGGTTATACTGAGCATCCCCAGAACTCGAAAATACACATGGAAACCCTGGCCAACTGATTGACATACACGGACGTCTGACTTAGGACTGATTCACGCTTCAGTACGTAACGAATTCCGCATGCGTGGCTAGATTTACAGCACTGGACGTATTGCATACACGTCCGGTGTCTACCGTTTTTGACTACTGCGCATACGTAGTCAATTTTTTACGTAATCTACGTATCTTTTCGATACGTAGATTGCGTATATGCGGTCTGAAGGTGGAGGGCCTTGCGGAAGTATCCATATGCACGGAAAAGATAAGGTCGCCCTCTACTACACTTGAGTTGATTTACGTATGGTTCTTTGACAGCCTATGCCTCTTTCTTCTATGTTTTTAATGTGTTAACATGTTTTCCAGTATATAAAACATTTTTGTTTACTATATATTATTTAAATTTTTTTTTCAATAAAAAAAAGGAATTGTAAAATTAAGTTTATAAAAACTGTTTTAAAAAGTTTGAAATTAACACATATTTAAAATAAATTAAATTAAAAAACACAAAAATAATTTTGAAACTTATTAGCAAACATTATACAGGTAGATCATTGGTCCAAGGCACATTAAGTAAAATTACAATGTGACAAGGTAAAATTAGTATTAAAACAATCATTTAATAGTTAATCGATTATACATTAATACAATGAAGTTTTGATTTTAGAAAAACAAGCGCGTTTAGTTGCAGATAAGTGAATGTGGAATAAATTTAAGAATTTAATGGCCTCCGTGTGATTCACATTAAGAAAAAATATCCGCACATAAATCTACGTACTTAAATCTCTTTCACATATCCACTAGAAACCTGTGTTTTGGTGGTGATTTGAAAGGTCACATTTTATGTCAACCCGGGAAAAAAAGAAGAGTTGTTCTCACACAGGAATGGTGTCAGTGTGAAAGATCCCGTGAAGTTTTTCAATATGCGTCTTTCACAAAGACACCTGATTGGAGAGATTTGTTTACTATTAATATAATAATAGAAAAACAAATCTCTTTGTCAGGAGCCCGCACAGCAACCGGAGTAAACGGCATTTTGGAGAACTTGTTTGTCTCCTTCCAGGTCCACCTGCAGATCCGCTATTTGCCGCTATGAATTTAATATCATATGTATTTCTCCTTTCAGACAAGAGACAGAAAACTACTAAATTCACAGCGGCAAATAGTGGAACTGCAGGTGGACCAGAAAGGAGACAGACAGGTATTTAGTGCTGCTTAATCTGGTTGTAGTTGCCTGTCTCCTTTCTGGTCCACATGTAGCTCCGTTATTCGCCGCTATGAATTTTTATTGTTTCTTGTTCCCTTTCTGGTCCACGTTTTTTAAAATTCCTGTGCAATAAATGATAACGGGGCTTTTTTTTATTACACATTAATTCAACTTGTAATAATTAATTATTGCCCCAGGTGGAGATGTGAAAGTGGTATTAGAGAACCGTCTGTCCATCCTTGGCAGCACCGAGACTGGGGGGTATGGTTTTCCTGGATTCTTTACTATCTCTGAATAACTCTTACGGATCTCATCCATGCGCATATTTATGTATTTCCGCAATTTCCCTCCTAAGTCGGAATCACGTCACCTAATAGTCACCACTATAAACCCTCCTGTACCTGTCCCCAATATAATACTGAGTGTAAGCTTACTCGCCCAGTATGCCTGTTACCACCCAGGCATATTATAATTATTGTTAAAATTATAATGCACTAGATAATACAAAAAATGTATAAAAGTGCGCTAAAACTGCCTGAAATAATACATAATATGATGGCGCTATATAAAAACCTGATAAGTAAATAAATATACTTTATGTACATTCTGATCATTAATTTTCTCGGGACAATAAAACCAGATATCTGGGGCCCGTCTAAGCACTACGGACCTAATTTACAGCTAAGAAGGGAGATAAGAATGAACGGATTCCCAATTATACGCAAGGCAACTCCCTTGATATGCCCTTGTTTTTTTATTCTTAATTGACAAGAAGACCAAAGGCAGCCTTATCTTCTCTGTGTAACTTCTTAAGTTGCAAAAGGACAAACGTACTTCGCAAACCGCACCCTGTCTGCGCCATTTAAATGCCCCCCCATGCCCACTTTTCTTATCTTCCTTCTTAACTTTTCCTTACACGCCCCTTCTTGCTTATCTCATTACAAATCGCTCTTAAGGGATTGCCATTCTTAAATCCTACGTAGATTGCATAAATAAAGATACTACGCATGCACAGTTTATCCGTTCTTAAAAATACACAAATAAATAGCAACGGCATCTTAAATGTGAATCAGGTTGTATATTGGGAAGAACCAGTGAAGTCACCGTAGCTTAGAGATGTGGCACACTGATACAATAGTCAAGAACAAGTCTGGTCAGCAAAGCTTACACTCCAAATCACGCCCGGCTGACAGCCTTGCCGCTGTATCGCTTTAAGACCTACTTTCATTCAGAAAAAAGGAGCTGCTCTTGTTTCAGGGATTATTATGCAAAATGCGGTAACAAATATGCAAAACTGGAAGAAAAAAGCAGATTTGTGATGCAGATAATCCGTGTGATGTTTCTAATGAATCTGCAGGAGTCGTCTGCTGGAAATAATGAAAAACTTATAAAAAAGATCAAAATAAATTGGGAAATATCTCCTGGTGGAAAGAAAGATAGAGAATTGCGTAATATTGTCTGAGAACAAAGCAGCTAATTTCCTGATTTCATGGAACCATGTGCTCTGGATTTCTTACGGAAAATGCTGACGGTCCAGAATAAAAGTCATTAATAACAGAGAACCGGAGCCTGACGCGTCGGATCCGGCAAAAGTGCGCTGCGATCGCAGTGAAGCCCCATGTCGGGTGCTGTCCAGAGCGATATTTCCAGGACTCAGGGGATCAGACACAGCTTTTGCAGCCATGATGCTCATTTCGTGACATGGTGGAAACACTAGATTGCAGCCTATTAGTAAACCATTAAACCTTTGTTTATTTTCCATTAAGCAGCTGCTGGCTTTCTGCAGAGATCAGACAATAGAGCTGACATCACCCATTCAATTCACAGGATGAGTCATACACTCTTTTTGTAGGATTCTGACTAGAGGACACCAGCTCCATTGTCTGATCTCTGCAGGAAGCTGAGTGCTTCTAATTGGCAAGTAAACAATGGTTTCATGATCTGAAGCCAAATTCAACTTTCCCCAGCAGGTGGACCCACCATGTATGGCAGACTTTTCCCTGATTTTAGGAAACGTTTAACTGAGCACACCTGTATTGCTGGGTTAGTTTGTTTTTGAGGCTGTGATTAATGATGGAAAATATTCAGATTTTCCTTTATTTACCATGGCAACTAGATTTATATGACCTATAAGAAGAGAGGTTTTGGAACACCACTCTGAGCTCCACCCCTTTCGCCCTCCCCCTTTGTTGTCACCTGCAGCATCTCATCGCTGTATGTATTTATACCAAAATAATATAGGACATTGGTATAAGGAGGTGGGCGCTATGTATCCGGGCAGGGAAACTTTAAGCTGTGATTAATGAAAGGAATACGTTTTGGAGTCGCTGGATTTTTCCATAGATTTTCATTAAATCACAAGAACCTTTGGCTTCTGTCTATTTATCATCCCCTCTGTGTGGTCTATTCCTGCACCCGTCTTCCCGCCCCCCCCAATTACATTCCTTCATTGTTACTCACAGCCTGGACCCCCTTGTGTCATGTGACAATTGTGAAAAAGAGAATTGTGCGTGTTCCCACGTGCCCACAATACAGCGGCTCTAATTCATCCACACAAACAGCGTCTCTCAGACCCGGCCCTTTGTACTTGCTGGGATTCCCAGTGTCCGGTTGTAGACTAAGAATTACAACGTTCAGTGATCTTCCCATTGTATCACCATGCTCGTGGACAGGGAGTGTGTCTGCATTGTGATTGGCTGCACTGTGTATGTACACAAATTTGCCATGCGAGTCTGGATCCCACATTAGGGTAGATCCAGGACTCCGCTTGCAATCCGTTTACTAGAGTAGCGTATTTTCACGTGTGTACCTTCTATAAACTCCCAGACGCACTCCGCCTGCATGTACGTATTTTGACCGATTTCCGCTTTACAAACCCTAATTGAACTTTTGGCCGTGTAACCGCTGTCGTACTCCCACGTACGTATGGGGAACACGGACTTACGCAGCTCAGCACGCCCATACTGTACACTTTAAATGAAAACCCCACCTACATTGCATATTTTAGATGTACTTTTGGCTCACGTAAAATTGGTACGCCCACACGTACCAATTTACGCACCCATACGCTCAGAGTTACGTTACGCAGCGTATCATCTATCGTGCGCATGCGCAGTACATACAAAATTGCGTTTTACGTGTCCGCCAGGCGTAAATTCGCTCAGGAGCGTTGTTCTGGATCTGCCCCATTATTTGTCAGGACCTAAAGTTACTCTCCAATAACAACACCCAAATTTAAATAATCAATATAACAAGACAAGGAATTGCATAGATGTGTAACCTGGTGCTGATTGCTGGACTACATATAACCAATAAAAATGAATGTATAATAGAGCAGCATAAAACTAACACGGGATACGTGGGAAACTTCTGTATTGCAGGAGATCAGATGTGATGTACAATCACGGTTCCTAAATCCTTTAACAAAAGACAATCTATTGTTATTTTTGTTATGTAGAAGTAAAATGTGTTTTAACGATCACCTTTTGGTTGTGTTTTGTTGGAGGATTTAGGATTCGTAGACATACATCACATCTGATCTTCCTGCAATACAGAAGTTTCCCACTTTTACATCACCACCATATAATAACCCAGGTTTTTTTAAACCAGTTTATTACAGGGTGAATTGCCGTGCTTAAAAAAAGCCACGTTTTAAGACCATGAGCCAGATTTACCAAGCTGCGGAAAAGAAAAAGTGGAGATGTTGCCCATGGCAACCAATCAGATTTTAGCTAACATTTTGTCTAATATATGATAGAAAAGAGAGAGATAAAATCTGATTGGTTGCTATAGGCAACATCTCCACTGTTTCTTTCCCACAGCTTAGTAAATCTAGCCCCATGTCTTACACAGACTTTCAAAAAACATGGTCCAGAAAGGAGACTTTCAGTCAGGGGCGTATCTATGGGTCCAGCGCCCCTGGCAAAGTTAGGGACTGGCATCCCCCCCTTCCCCCACCATTTACTCCCATCATGTGCCTCCATCCCCCCAGTACTCCCATCATGTGCCTCCAGCCCCCTCCCCAGTAATCCCACCATGCGTC
>WWET01001095.1:205542-212012 GCA_011038615.1 Limnodynastes dumerilii | reverse complement strand
AGATAGATAGATAGATAGATAGATAGATAGATAGATAGATAGGAGATAGATATATAGATAGATATATAGATACAGACACAAATCTTGTGGATGTCTGGAGGATTTAGAAGCGGTGTTGAATAGAGATGAATTAATTTGATGGTTATATCGCCCCCGTATACCGCAGACCTTCCACGGCGTTCATGACGTTTACCCATATACTCCGTCCAGCGGATATCACTCATAGTAACCAGGAAAATTCTGTAAATCTTTAAGTTATGAAACTAATTTTACTGTAAAAGAAAAGACTGCAAGGAGCCCTCTAATATATAACGTCCCCGTGTAATGCAGAGGGAATAATACACAGGTTATTGTGCTGAATGTTACTAAACACAGAGTAAAACAAGATGCGTTTCATGCACTAAATATTATTATGTTCTTAGAATCTACATTGTAACCGTAGCGTGTTCTCTGTGTTAAATCTCCATTAAGAAACAACCATTGAGTCTCATCTAGAATCCGGGGTAAGTCTCTCATAGGACGCGAAGTGATTCCAGGACATACAGGCGAAATATCTCTCAAAACAGATGAGATGATGGCGCAACCCCCGGGGCAGATGCCGGCCAATGACTACCCTCCTACCACCATTCACACATCAGCGCCATCACTCTTATTGTGTTACGCACGCGAGTGTTGTAGATCACATGACCACTCTACACAGAACTACAATTCCCATGATCCTCCGGCAGCTCGTTATAAACAGAGCTTTAATAAAACATAATTAACGCAACACTACAGCGAGCGACAGGGGGAAGAAATCTACAGCTCTCTCAAGTAATCAGTCACAGAGCCTGATCCAGCCCTGAAAGAAAACACAATCGCGTCCTGTGTGCTGTATAAGGGAACGCAAATAATGGGAGATCTCTACGGGATCCAGGCGCACAAGCAACCGCAGTTATGGATCCCAAGGCCAGTATGACAGAGCAGCCAATCCCAATGCAGCTACGTCCCAGATACGTTCCCAGACCTCAGTGATTCCAAAGCAACTGCAGGGTCTGCGCTGTGACGTACGGTGACGTAACGGCCCTCTGTACGCAGCAATTGCAGAACTAACTTGCCTTTGGGTCTGGATTGGCGTTATTGCGCAATTGTTCTGGGCCTGCACGGCACAACAAATTTAGCGATTCACTCGGCCGCTGGGCATCCAATCAGGTGGCTCTGATTTCAAATGAATTCAATGAAACATTTTAATAAATCATGGTAACAGCAAATTCCCTATAAATACGGCACACGGCAAGCGTCCAACACGATAAACCGTTCATCAATATATAACGTGGGTCACACACCGCAGCTTTCTCACATGAGTATCGCCCCAATCCAACAATAATCCAACATAAATTACCTATAAATACGTCCCACCGCAAGCATCCCATCGCGATAAATCACCGTTCAACGATATATAACAAGCAGGTCACACACCGCAGCTTTCTCACATGAGTATCACACCAATCTAATGATAAACCAACATCTGCAATAATCTCGTATTAGTGTCTGTGCTGCAACGATCGGGATTTATCGCGTGAAAGGATGTCGCAACTTGCAACGATCGATTGAAACTTCCACATTTTCATCAAACGATGGAACAAAATCAGAAAAACAGATGAAAAATAAAATACATTACACAAGTGCCGGTAAATCGCGTCCCGTGTGTACGGAACGGCTGCTCACGGAACTGTCCGTCATTTATATCATTTCATCATTTTAAATCTATGTAGTGTGTACCCAGCTTAAAACACACATACATGTATCTATGTACATACATATGTGGAAGACGTGTGTCACTAAGCGTCTGTATGCGTGTGTGCAGTTGTGGAAGTTATGTGTGTCACAATGTATATGTCAGTGTGTGTGTCTGTGTATTAACACTAACAAATCATACAACTTAATAACTGATTACTTGATGTCATTAAATCGTCATTGTCCCCAACCAGGTGACTGGAAAAGACTAATCCAAGGCAAAGGCAGCCTGCGGCCCTCTGGGTGTTGTGAAACTACAAGTCCCACCATTCTTTACCCGATATTAGCTATCACTAAGCTGTTGGGTCATGCTGGGGGTTGTAGTGCCGCGGTGACAGCGCTGAGACACAGAGAGCGAGGAATGAGGCCCAGGCCGCAGACAAGACAATGAACACAGAACAGACCACGCTCCGACAGGACACGGAGACACAGACGGCACCAGCTCCTACCTGGAACATGGAAATGTTTAGGGGCCTGAGCGAATGTCGGTGTTAGAGGGCGACCGTCTGGCCGATAGGGGAGTGGGGAGTTCCTGCCGCTGGGTGGCTCATTGCCTCCAATGAAAAGAATGAAGAGAAATGAGAAGAGAGCAAAACACAGGAGGAAACAGGTAACAGAATCAGATCACCAACCGGACACACTCAGGAGGCAGCGCCATGCACCGTAACAAGCTGCAGAGGGCGCTAGAGGCTGGTGCGCCCCCACTAATTAGAATTCATAGAAAGGACGCATAAATGCCTGTGGCTGTATTATAGCAACTGAGCGCCAGGCTGCACCCAGATCATGGTCTGACCTCACTGACCGCTCAGAGATTGAGCTCTACGATTGCCAGTTACTGCAGATTTTATGGGATAAACAAGGGCACAGGTACAGACCATTGTTCAGCCCAACAAATCTCCGCCATGCTCTGCGACGCTCCATCATGCTCTGCAGCAGTACACAGATCAGGCAGACTGTAACGCTATCAATAATATAAACATAGGCAAAGAAAGATGGCGGCCTGCCAATAGTACATAGCAGAGCGCAGAGCATAGAGAATGCAGAGCGCGGAGCATGGAGAATGCAGAGTACAGAGCTGTCGGCTGGCTCCTGTGTATATTCTGCATCAAGAATTAATCTCAGATTACGTACGTTCGCCTCCGCAATTTAAATTAAGGAACGGAATTCACTTTCCTAAATTCCATACGTGTGAGGGCAGCGCAAACCACCTGCACCCTCTCGCAAGTACGGCCTTTCTGCTTTCAGGGAATGCTGCATCGTATCTAAGGGCTAAGCCCTCATTGTACGATCAGCATCCTGGGTCCCACCCCTCATGCAGAGGAAGATTTATAAGCGTAAGTCAGCGTTTAGCAATTCCCGATCCAGTCCACAGTGTTTCCAGGTGTATAAAGTACTATACTAACTGGAAAAAGTAAACTGGAAAAAAAAGCAGCCGTGATACATAACGCAATTATATCGCTAAACGGGAAGAGGTCCTTTCCCATTGGATGGATGAGAGTTACGATGAGTGTGCGCAGTGCTGGTCATTATTAGGTATCCGGAGAGTTACGTCCTGTGATAGGGTCAGATGTTGGACATTAAGCCACAGAACAGACATCAGATGCAGAGATTCATCGTGTGAATACAGGCAACAAAGTGTAAAACTCCTCGCATCGAATGCACGGACTCTTATATATCTCTAATGTGCTATATGCAAAACAGACACAAATACAGAAAATCACAATAACACAGAGAAACAAATCAAAGCAGCATCTGAGGTCACAGCGCACCAGTGTAGGAGATAGATTGTCCACTGCTCCTCACCCCATGCACAATCCCTGTATCATTGCATTCACAGGATGTAAGAAACACACAGCAATAACAGAAATGATCATTCAGACAATTAGTAAAAATGTTAGATGGATAGAAGGGATCATAAGAGGCAGAAAGCCTATCCGGTTACTAGGAGCCAGAGACATCACTAAGAATGCAGCCTATCCGGTTACTAGGAGCCAGAGACATCACTGAGAATGCAGCCTATCCGGTTACTAGGAGCCAGTGACATCACTGAGAATGCAGCCTATCCGGTTACTAGGAGCCAGTGACATCACTGAGAGTGCGGCCTATCTGGTTACTAGGAGCCAGTGACATCACTGAAAATGCAGCCTATCCAGTCACTAGGAGTCAGTGACATCACGGAGAATGCAGCCTATCTGGTTACTAGGATCCAGTGACATCACTGAGAATGCAGCCTATCCAGTCATTAGGAGTCAGTGACATCACTGAGAATGCAGCCTATCCAGACACTAGGAGCCAGTGAAATTACTGAGAGTGCAGCCTATCCAGTCACTAGGAGTCAGTGATATCACTGAGAATGCAGCCTATCCAGTCACTAGGAGTCAGTAACATCACTGAGAATGCAGCCTATCCAGTCACTAGGAGTCAGTGACATCACTGAGAATGCAGCCTAGCCAGTGACATCACTGAGAATGTAACCTATCCGGTTACTAGGAGCCAGTGACATCACTGAGAATGCAGCCTATCCAGTCACTAGGAGCCAGTGACATCACAGAGCATGCAGTCAGTAAGGAAATGTAATTAGATCTTTCCCATAATGCATCAGTAAGAGTTATATTCAGATTAAATTAGTGTAAAACATCCAAATTACAAATTAAAATAGAAAATAAGGCGTCAATCAGGGTGTTATAAACATGTGACCCCCCCCCTCCCCTGCCAGTAGCTTCTACATCCCACTCCTCAATATATTCATTATATGGAGGCTTCTTGGGATTATCCCATGTGTTACTCTGATCAGTGGTCAGGGAGGCGCCATGAAAAATGGGAACAGTAGCAGGAGATGTACAGTACACAATATACCGGACACTTCCTCAGCTGTTACTCACATGTCACCAGTAACAGTAGCGAGAGATGTACAGTACACAATATACCGGACACTTCCTCAGCTGTTAGTCACATGTCTCCAGTAACAGTAGCGGGAGATGTACAATACACAGTATACCGGACACTTCATCAGCTGTTACTCACATGTCACCAGTAACAGTAGCGGGACAATATTCCGATCCTTTTCAGGGGATTCACACATGGAGAGGGAATCACACACACATCACAGCCATTATGAGCCCACAGTGTGACACCATGAAGGGGGTGACAAGGACGGGTACTGGGGGCATAGTGGCAGGACGGCCAACTTATTAGCTTCCGCCCAGAGAAGCTAATAAGGACAGAGGTGTGAGCGCGTCCGGCGGCTTACCTTTCACGTGTAGGATGGTGTGATGTCTAAATGGGGAGTTAGGACGGGAGTCGCTGAGGGCGGAGCTGAAGCTGCCAGTGCGCACATACGGCAAGCGCTGCACATTGGTACACAACAACTCTGGCGGGTTACGTGGAAGGAGAAGCGGGAGATACAGACCGACAAGCAAAAAGGCAGAAAATAAGAGAAAATAACAGAAAATAAGAGACAGGTCAGGAAACAAAGGCGGGGTCAAAGGTCAGATACAGCGAAATGACATTCACAGTCCAGCAAAGCAACTACAGGACCAGAAGGGTTAAAGCAGACTTATTAACCCAGCCAAACAGAGGAAGCCACACCCCCTACGCCATAGGGTCTTCTACCTACCCAGTCTATCTCTTACTACCCAGTACTATGTCATATGATTACATACAATTGTAAAAGCTCAGCTTATATGCTGCCTCTATATAAAAACAGAATTATTATTATTATCATTTATTTATAAGGCACCACAAAGTGTCCGCAGCACCTTACAAAGTACAACAAAAAAGGGACAGACATACCGGGCAGAAATAAACAGCATAATACAATATAAAAGAAAATATAACATAAATAAATGAATGAATGAATGAATGAATGAATGAATATACAACGCTAAACCGACCAACGATGAGCAGATTCTGGAGATTTATGAAGTAGCCACTAGAGGGTGCAATGAGCATCAGACGGGCAGGAAGATTGGCAACATTAGATACAAAGGTTCTCTACTGATACAGTTGTGTCCAATCCAGTAACAATGGCGCCCATTAATCCAAATATATGTATAAAACAATCACACAACAAAAGAGCATGAAACAGCCCGAGTCTACATGCGAAGAGCGGCCATGATAGAATGTAGACTCAGCGTCAAGGACGTCTGTTGTACATAATCAATATCTCAATGGTTTCCAGTGGAGACAGGGACGGAGCCTACACCTCAGAGGTTACAAACCAGATCCTGTGTCTCAGCAGGCGGAAAACACCATCAACTTTCTAGTTGTTACCAAGTGAAGCCAACACTTGGGTTATGACCAATCAGAGCCAGACCCTCAGTACAGGCCAATCATTAGATCTCACTGTTTGACAATCCTGGCCTACACTTTATTGTCTCTCTCTTAGCAGGTATCTAATCACAATCCCCTGTGTCTCCTCTGCAGATACAGTGGTTGTACCCCATACAGTTATCACAGAAAGCCATCTGAATAACCGTCCATCGGCTTCAAACACTAAATCTGGCAGATCGCCATCTGCGTCCTCATCCTCATGTGTCAGGCGGAGGGGGACACACACAGAACTAGAGGACATTGTCACCATTAACTCAGGAAAATACTCAGGGGCAAAACTGGTACAAGGGTAAGGTACACTTGAGCATAACCATGATAGACCACAGGGGAGGCAATCTAAACTGAGAAAACAGAAAGATTTG
>WWET01001095.1:169503-200520 GCA_011038615.1 Limnodynastes dumerilii | reverse complement strand
CAGGTTACAGTACAGAGACCCCAGAGACAGATACCAGAGGCGGAATCTCATTCCCTTTGTCCGCTTAGATTAGGTTTTAGTAATTAGTGTGAGATTTGATTTCATCGTTCTCATTATTCTATTACAGAGTTATGACACGTCTGAGAGGGGCGGAGCTGAAGTGACAAGTGGGCGTTCCCTATTAGCCAGTTGACAGTATAGGCGTTTCCTCTCTCTGTGTAACCATAGCTCATGCCCAGTGGGTGTGGTCATAAAATGCGCACGCCGTCTGGATTTGGTGTTTGAGCTGCGGATTCGGAACTAGCAATTTGTGTGGGTATAGCGCCCCCTGTCCCAGCACACGTTAACACAGGTCATATAGATACTGTAACTGTAACCCAGTAGAATACACTTCAGCTCCCCCTCTGACAGGTGACATTTCAGGGTAACTCCCAACTTACTCTATGATTGAGGACGGAGGACGTGTCGCTCCGGGGGCTCTGAGGCTGCGGGTGAGAGTTGTTTGGTCATTAGATGAAGGTAAATGAATGAAAAAGAGCTGTACTGGATGTAGGCAGTGTCACAGGAAAACAGAGTATTTAAGCTCTGTAGAAGATCTTTGGTGAATTGAATAAAAGCGATTTATGTGTTTCATTGTTGTATTATATAGATCTCTGGGCTGTACATATAGACATGACCGGTATTATTACTGCAGATCAGCCACTGCAGGTGCTGTGAAACTACAACTGCCAGCATGCTCCACCAGCATGGGTATAGCTGAAGCCTGGAAAAGAATGATGGGACTTGTAGATTCTGCCGGCTGTACATATATATATATATACAAAATCTCCTGTGGGAATATATGTCCTCTGCCTGTCCGGCTTGCTGGTACTTGTAGTACCCCTGCGGAGCACTCTCAGTGTAGGACGCTGTCTCACCTCGCCCACGCTCTGCCTCTCCTGTCGGTCCTCATACGTAGACGTGTAGAATGATTCGTATGTGATGAGATCCGGCCGTTCTATGTCATAAATGGCTTTTACTTTGGGGATTGCGGCCAGGTCCTTGTAATCGAGGATCTCGTCATTCACTTTCGCCTAGAGAGACAAAGACGTTATGTCCGGGGACACTCAGCCTCACGGTAATAATGTAACAGGGACGCCACGAGACGCTTCCCTGTGTTATTACAGAAATTTATCCTCATTGTTTTATTTTTCACATTGAATTAATTACCAAGATTATTATAAATAATTAAATTACAAACCAAAATAAACAGAAGATCCCCCGGTATTTCTGTATAAGACACTGCTATGTTTATGCACTATATTACTTCATTGTGTCCAGTGGCTGTGACTTACACCCTGTGACATTTCCCAGCATGCAGTGTGACTGGCACCTGATCAGCAATAATCAGAGATACTGGACACCGTGAGATATCTGTTATATTTATACACATGAACGCGGACGGTGCGGTGAGGACGGTTACATGGCCTCAGCAGGTACTCACACAGATGGTGTGACCGGGGGAGCCCGGTATACTGGAGCCAGGTCTGGAGTAGACGCTTTCCGAGGATGAACGCGTGGGCTGCAACACAGACAAAGATATAATGAGTTATACTACAGATATAAGTTATACTATTCAGCCACTGCCTCCTGACCGTCCTGTGAGCACAAGGGTGGAGGTTATCCCAAAAATAGGCACTTCTGCTCAGAAAGGGGGAGATCTGGCCAGATGGAGAGGGAGAGGGGGGTGGACTTATTTGGCAATGTTGGATATTATGTTCAATGGCTCCATCATTATTTCTAGCAAATATTTTTTCACTCTGAATAAGACACAAATACAACCAAATCACTTCATTCACTGCATTTCCCAACATTGACACACGAATAAGCCCCGCCCTGTCTATAACCCCGCCTCTTTCCCAGAAGTGGCCAAAGGGGGCGCTGCAACAGTGATGCTAAACCCTGGGTCACCTCTGCACTACTCTCCATAGATTTACTGAAGGTGGAGGCGCAGTCGGCAGCAACCAATCAGACTCGCTCACAATTCTATCGCGTGCAATATAAATGACAGCAGATTCCCAGGAGCTGCATGTCCTGTATCACGGTTATTACCGCTCAGTATATATCACTGCTGGGAAGGGCGCCTTATTCCTCCTCAGTGTCAGGACCAAGAACAACACAAACTCCTGCAGATTTTGGCTGACGTAAATGTTAATCTTCTGCTCGGATGAAGTCACTGATTGCTGGGCGGACAATACGGCGCGCCCTCTCTAACATTTAGCTAAATCCCACTGATATGATTAGAATAATTGTGCCGGTAATAAATCTCCTCTATATAAGATTATAATAGACGGTGATTCCCAGGTCAGAGCCTCAGTGTCTGTTATAGTAGTCTAAGATCCGACTCTGGTGTGATCGTATCCCCGAGCGGCGCTTTCATATCGATCGACGATCGCAGAGAAGCGTCATACGCAAGGTCCAAAATCAGCAGGAACAGAATGTATTATCATCGCGATAGATTTACAATTAAAGATAAATTATTATAACTTTTATATATGGACACAGAACTTCTATAATATATCCGTAAATAAACAGCAACTCTAGTCCACCACTAGATTGTGACGGTTGCTAAGGGCAACATCTCCAGTTGACACACGTTAGTACATCTACGCTGTGAACTCTCTGCGGGACTCTCTGTCCTGACATTTCGGGTGACCCCTCTACCCACACAATAAGTGATTCTATCACACTCTCTGCTCACTGCAGCAGCCAAGATCTGCAGAGCATGGTGTTCATACCGCTGCGGCCAGAAGCGTCTCTGTATTTACACGCGGTGGAAGGGTCAGACTCAGGGCGATCCCCAGCGCTCCTCCTTTTTGTGCCTTGTTTTGTGTGAGGTTGAACTGTTGCAGAAGACTTTGTTGTAGCAGTTCAGAGAATCAGCTGCACAAAGCTTTTCGGGATGAGACCTCTGGACAGCGGGGGCCCCAAACCAAGTGTAGGGGCCCCAAAAAATATTCTAAAGGGTGTAAAGGTCCCAAAGAAAAAAGTAAGGTGATGGAAGATGATAATATAGATATATTTAAATACAATATGCTGGAAATAAATACACTAAGGCTGAGGTGGTGGTTAGATACCAGAAGTATTTTGGGCGAGGAGATCACATCTCTCTGAGCCTCCTGCCTGGGACCCTCACACCACGATGAGCCCCCCCCCAGCGTCTCACACCCACATTCATGCACATGATATAATGCTGAGAACACAGAGGTGTAAGATTAGGCACCAGGGTGATAATTATATAACTGGGAGCGGACGAGGAGGAGACGAACTGTCTATCACTTAATATAACGGACACGGGGGATAATGGGCCAGATTCAGAGCTACGTCCGCCAGGGTATTTACACTAGCCGGAGACGTAAAAACGCTATTTTGTATGTACTGCGCATGCGTATACGCAATCTACACTGCAAGAAGTAACGTAGATTACGTTACAAAATTACTGCGCATGCTCACTAGCACTTTTCTGCACAATTCTCTGCATGCGGCCCTACGATAGCATAAATACGCTAATGCGCCTCTACGCCCAATGTCACCTCTACTATAAATCACCAGGTATGAGAGGTCCCCGAGGAGTCCAGGAGAGATCAGCCCCAGTCCTCAGAGAAGTTATTCTAATGACATGTTTTCTAAAGCTGTTCCTCAGGAACCACTAACAGGACAGGTTTTCCAGATCTCCTGCCTGCAGAACAGGAGTGCTCTTTACTGACGGATACATAAACCCCCCCAGGTGATGCTCTTTACTGACGGATACATAAACCCCCCCAGGTGATGCTCTTTACTGACGGATACATAAACCCCCCCAGGTGATTCTGGTTACTGACGGATACATAACCCCCCCAGGTGATGCTGGTTACTGACGGATACATTAAACCCCCCCAGGTGATAGTCATTATGGGCCAGGTCCTAAGTTCTCCCCCATGTTAAAGAGGTCACATCCATCGTGACCTATTTTGTGCCTTGCAGACATTTCTGTGAAATCCGATCGGAATGCTGTCAGAGAGAGGATCGGGGTGAGAGTTCAGGAGGGCGTGACCTGGTATTACAACATACAGAATAACCACGTCGGAGCTTCCGAATCGCTACCGCCATTTTAGGTTTGCAGAAGTTAGGAAAAGTAAAGTCCTGGCTACGGGAACTTGCAGTCGTAGATCTAACGCGGATCTGAACGCAGCAGAGTCCCTCCATCCCTTGTACTGGAGGGAGACCCGGTAAACAGACGCTGTTACCGGTCTCTAGTTCCAAGAGCTGACTTTGGGGACACATTACACCTGTGCATGCGCTGGAGAGGATCATCTTCATGGCAGGGTCCAGCTCTATCCCAGTGTTGGCGGAGAGACATGAGGTGGTACCCGCTCCAAAGCCACACCCTCTGCGCCACCCACTCTACCTCCTGAATACACATGGTCTCCCTGATGTGTCAGCATCGCAGCCACATCTATCACTCCCGCGGAATGAGCTCATTGTGACCATGACAGGTGACACAGCTCCTCTCACATCTATTTCCTGGCGTCTGCGTGACGTGTCTTCTCTCACCCCCAGAAACACGTCTCTCACACAGCGACATACTGGAGAAGGCGCCACTTACCCGCAGCTTCTCCTCGGCCTTGGTGGTTTGCTTACAGTCGGGATGCCAGACCGTGGAACCTGCAAGAAGGCAGAGACAGCGGTGAGGAGAGCGCCAGGAGATAGCGGTTAGGAGAGCGATGGGAGATATTGGTGAAGAGAGTGCAAAGAGAAAGCAAGCGCAGGGAGATAGTGGTGAGGAGAGTGCAGGGAGATAGTGGTGAGGAGAGCGCAGGGAGATAGTGGTGAGGAGAGCGCAGGGAGATAGCGGTTAGGAGAGTGCCAGGAGATAGCGGTGAGGAGAGCGCAGGGAGACAGCGGTGAGGAGAGCTCCAGGAGATAGCGGTGAGGAGAGCGATGGGAGATAGTGGTGAGGAGAGTGCAAAGAGAAAGCAAGCGCAGGGAGATAGTGGTGAGGAGAGAGCAGGGAGATAGTGGTGAGGAGAGAGCAGGGAGACAGTGGTGAGGAGAGAGCAGGGAGATAGTGGTGAGGAGAGTGCAGGGAGACAGTGGTGAGGAGAGAGCAGGGAGATAGTGGTGAGGAGAGTGCAGGGAGACAGTGGTGAGGAGAGAGCAGGGAGATAGTGGTGAGGAGAGTGCAGGGAGACAGTGGTGAGGAGAGAGCAGGGAGATAGTGGTGAGGAGAGTGCAGGGAGACAGTGGTGAGGAGAGAGCAGGGAGATAGTGGTGAGGAGAGTGCAGGGAGACAGTGGTGAGGAGAGAGCAGGGAGATAGTGGTGAGGAGAGTGCAGGGAGACAGTGGTGAGGAGAGAGCAGGGAGATAGTGGTGAGGAGAGTGCAGGGAGACAGTGGTGAGGAGAGAGCAGGGAGATAGTGGTGAGGAGAGTGCAGGGAGACAGTGGTGAGGAGAGAGCAGGGAGATAGTGGTGAGGAGAGTGCAGGGAGACAGTGGTGAGGAGAGAGCAGGGAGATAGTGGTGAGGAGAGTGCAGGGAGACAGTGGTGAGGAGAGAGCAGGGAGATAGTGGTGAGGAGAGTGCAGGGAGACAGTGGTGAGGAGAGAGCAGGGAGATAGTGGTGAGGAGAGTGCAGGGAGACAGTGGTGAGGAGAGAGCAGGGAGATAGTGGTGAGGAGAGTGCAGGGAGACAGTGGTGAGGAGAGAGCAGGGAGATAGTGGTGAGGAGAGTGCAGGGAGACAGTGGTGAGGAGAGAGCAGGGAGATAGTGGTGAGGAGAGTGCAGGGAGACAGTGGTGAGGAGAGAGCAGGGAGATAGTGGTGAGGAGAGTGCAGGGAGACAGTGGTGAGGAGAGAGCAGGGAGATAGTGGTGAGGAGAGTGCAGGGAGACAGTGGTGAGGAGAGAGCAGGGAGATAGTGGTGAGGAGAGTGCAGGGAGACAGTGGTGAGGAGAGAGCAGGGAGATAGTGGTGAGGAGAGTGCAGGGAGACAGTGGTGAGGAGAGAGCAGGGAGATAGTGGTGAGGAGAGTGCAGGGAGACAGTGGTGAGGAGAGAGCAGGGAGATAGTGGTGAGGAGAGTGCAGGGAGACAGTGGTGAGGAGAGAGCAGGGAGATAGTGGTGAGGAGAGTGCAGGGAGACAGTGGTGAGGAGAGAGCAGGGAGATAGTGGTGAGGAGAGTGCAGGGAGACAGTGGTGAGGAGAGAGCAGGGAGATAGTGGTGAGGAGAGTGCAGGGAGACAGTGGTGAGGAGAGAGCAGGGAGATAGTGGTGAGGAGAGTGCAGGGAGACAGTGGTGAGGAGAGAGCAGGGAGATAGTGGTGAGGAGAGTGCAGGGAGACAGTGGTGAGGAGAGAGCAGGGAGATAGTGGTGAGGAGAGTGCAGGGAGACAGTGGTGAGGAGAGAGCAGGGAGATAGTGGTGAGGAGAGTGCAGGGAGACAGTGGTGAGGAGAGAGCAGGGAGATAGTGGTGAGGAGAGTGCAGGGAGACAGTGGTGAGGAGAGAGCAGGGAGATAGTGGTGAGGAGAGTGCAGGGAGACAGTGGTGAGGAGAGAGCAGGGAGATAGTGGTGAGGAGAGTGCAGGGAGACAGTGGTGAGGAGAGAGCAGGGAGATAGTGGTGAGGAGAGTGCAGGGAGACAGTGGTGAGGAGAGAGCAGGGAGATAGTGGTGAGGAGAGTGCAGGGAGACAGTGGTGAGGAGAGAGCAGGGAGATAGTGGTGAGGAGAGTGCAGGGAGACAGTGGTGAGGAGAGAGCAGGGAGATAGTGGTGAGGAGAGTGCAGGGAGACAGTGGTGAGGAGAGAGCAGGGAGATAGTGGTGAGGAGAGTGCAGGGAGACAGTGGTGAGGAGAGAGCAGGGAGATAGTGGTGAGGAGAGTGCAGGGAGACAGTGGTGAGGAGAGAGCAGGGAGATAGTGGTGAGGAGAGTGCAGGGAGACAGTGGTGAGGAGAGAGCAGGGAGATAGTGGTGAGGAGAGTGCAGGGAGACAGTGGTGAGGAGAGAGCAGGGAGATAGTGGTGAGGAGAGTGCAGGGAGACAGTGGTGAGGAGAGAGCAGGGAGATAGTGGTGAGGAGAGTGCAGGGAGACAGTGGTGAGGAGAGAGCAGGGAGATAGTGGTGAGGAGAGTGCAGGGAGACAGTGGTGAGGAGAGAGCAGGGAGATAGTGGTGAGGAGAGTGCAGGGAGACAGTGGTGAGGAGAGAGCAGGGAGATAGTGGTGAGGAGAGTGCAGGGAGACAGTGGTGAGGAGAGAGCAGGGAGATAGTGGTGAGGAGAGTGCAGGGAGACAGTGGTGAGGAGAGAGCAGGGAGATAGTGGTGAGGAGAGTGCAGGGAGACAGTGGTGAGGAGAGAGCAGGGAGATAGTGGTGAGGAGAGTGCAGGGAGACAGTGGTGAGGAGAGAGCAGGGAGATAGTGGTGAGGAGAGTGCAGGGAGACAGTGGTGAGGAGAGAGCAGGGAGATAGTGGTGAGGAGAGTGCAGGGAGACAGTGGTGAGGAGAGAGCAGGGAGATAGTGGTGAGGAGAGTGCAGGGAGACAGTGGTGAGGAGAGAGCAGGGAGATAGTGGTGAGGAGAGTGCAGGGAGACAGTGGTGAGGAGAGAGCAGGGAGATAGTGGTGAGGAGAGTGCAGGGAGACAGTGGTGAGGAGAGAGCAGGGAGATAGTGGTGAGGAGAGTGCAGGGAGACAGTGGTGAGGAGAGAGCAGGGAGATAGTGGTGAGGAGAGTGCAGGGAGACAGTGGTGAGGAGAGAGCAGGGAGATAGTGGTGAGGAGAGTGCAGGGAGACAGTGGTGAGGAGAGAGCAGGGAGATAGTGGTGAGGAGAGTGCAGGGAGACAGTGGTGAGGAGAGAGCAGGGAGATAGTGGTGAGGAGAGTGCAGGGAGACAGTGGTGAGGAGAGAGCAGGGAGATAGTGGTGAGGAGAGTGCAGGGAGACAGTGGTGAGGAGAGAGCAGGGAGATAGTGGTGAGGAGAGTGCAGGGAGACAGTGGTGAGGAGAGAGCAGGGAGATAGTGGTGAGGAGAGTGCAGGGAGACAGTGGTGAGGAGAGAGCAGGGAGATAGTGGTGAGGAGAGTGCAGGGAGACAGTGGTGAGGAGAGAGCAGGGAGATAGTGGTGAGGAGAGTGCAGGGAGACAGTGGTGAGGAGAGAGCAGGGAGATAGTGGTGAGGAGAGTGCAGGGAGACAGTGGTGAGGAGAGAGCAGGGAGATAGTGGTGAGGAGAGTGCAGGGAGACAGTGGTGAGGAGAGAGCAGGGAGATAGTGGTGAGGAGAGTGCAGGGAGACAGTGGTGAGGAGAGAGCAGGGAGATAGTGGTGAGGAGAGTGCAGGGAGACAGTGGTGAGGAGAGAGCAGGGAGATAGTGGTGAGGAGAGTGCAGGGAGACAGTGGTGAGGAGAGAGCAGGGAGATAGGGGGGAGAGAGAGAGAGAGAGGAGAGAGAGGAGGGGGGGTTTACAGAGTAGGATAATTTGGTCAGGTTCGGCATCTGTCGGTGATACGGTTAATCAGCGCCAGACATGAGGGTGATAAGTAGCGTTTCAGGGGCCAGTGATTGCAGTGAATGGTCACAATCACAGACATTTTCACAGCCGTCCACTGGAACGGTCTAATTAATGATTTAATAACCCTGAAATAGAAGACCCCTTGTTTTGTGTGCCCCCAAAATAAAAGAGAGGGAACATGTAATAAGAGTCCAACAATGCGGAGGACACAATAGTTTCCGCTCATTCCGCAGTAATGGCGATGGCCGCCGCGTGACACTGAACAGCGGATTCACCCCATTACATCGGACTAAGGGACCACACAAGCCACTTCCACAGCGCGGACTGACAGATTACAGGGGACGTGGTCTCAGATAACATCTTATCGCTTTACAATCACCGGCGGAAGATAACACCGCGGCTTTATACGCGGAGGGTGCAGGGCGTTGGTCTCTGGGCCTCTGATTATTTCATTACAAATAATTAAAACCTGATGTAAAGCAGTGTAAAAAATTCAGCGTTCACCACGACTAAACATCAGAAAATCTAAACACACTTTAGCCGCCATCGCTGACACGTTATACAATAATACGCTATTTGGACGCCCTCTATGTATATCAGATGTAACTGGGACGTTATAATAATTTCCTTTCTTCTCCACTTTATAATCATTTTGTTTATTACATTAGCAGTGGTTTATTGTAAATATTATGGGCTGAGTGCAGCGCGTGATTACGTCTCTTTCTAGAAATATAAATACGTTTATTAGGCCGTTATGATTGCAGGGCAGACACAGCGCCCTCTAGTGATCAGGATATTGTGAAATAGGTTGAACTTTGCTTTAACAATCTGTAACATCTCAGCAGATGGAATCCGGTCGCTTTACTGGCGTGAGGAAGATTAAAGGGGCCCGAGGCCGCCTGATGTGATGTGATACAAACCGGATCCGCAGCTTTCTCAGAAATCAGAGAGAGGAAACTTCTCCCAAAGTAAATAAACACAGAAACATGAGCGGATGGGAACGCAGGACTTAACCCCCTGAGTGCCGGGACATCTGGGGTCTTCTAACGATAATGCCGTAAAAAGAGAGGCCCCAAATTCCTGACAAATATTTAGACATTTACAAACAGCAAGAATTGCGCAGTGCAGAGTATTTCCGAATGCGCAATCATGTTAAGAACACCTAAATCAGACAATCTCAGTGAACATCCGTGATCCAGCGCACAGCGCCTTGTCCGTCATCCCTGATAGAGAGTAAATGGCGCACCAATCCGCGTCTAATCGCAATTCATTTATATGAGACTTCCGATTATTTTTCACAATATTGACAGTCGGGGATTGAATATTTTTATTCTTAAAACACATTCCTGGAACGTAGAATTGCGCACACTCCGTGGTCAGGTTGTGAACAGTCTCTGGGGGCTCATTCATGATTCAATACTATAAAATAATTCATCATTCCACCAATGGGGGGACAACGCAATTTGTGTCTCTGGCCATTATACGCTACACAATGAATGGCGTATACATCCGCAGGAACATAATAACAGGAGCGGATCCTGATTATTAACATCACATGAATGTAAGTCCATTTGTATGGAAGGGACTCACATCTGTGCGATACGAAAGTCCACGTACGAGGGGCACACGCGGAGATGTTGCCCATAGCAACCAATCAGATTCTAGCTGACATTCTCGAGTATGCAATAGGAAAATGAGAGCTATAATCTGATTGGTTGCTATGAGCAACATCTCCACTTTTCCGCAGCTTAGTAAATCTAGCCCCATGTGTGCACAATGAATTGGGTGTGCGTTAGTACCCTGACGTCCTTAAAAGCGCATGTTCAGATCACAATCACTGCGGGATGCTGATAATGGCCGAATACCTCAGAGGCGGGGTTTAGTCATGTAGTGGCCCTTCCAACTTCACTAGCATGAGGGGCGGGGCCCGAGTGACCGGATCCAATAGGATTCCCCAAAACAGACAAAGAGGACAGAAAATTCAACAATTCGGCAATCGCGTGTCCTATTCAGAGAGGCCGCTGTAATGCAACGCATATAGAATCCACTCCCTCACCGTCATAAAGTAAATGAGAAACCAGTCGCCATCCACACCGCACTATGCAGAATCACACACACACCCTGCAAATCAGAGAAATAGTAATAACCAGGGAAGGTTGTTATTAGAGCCTGATTATAATGATGGTTCTGGTCTGCTAAATACGCATGGAGGTGACGACAAGCCGGATCCCAGCCCTCAGACATCTCTCCCTCATACTCGTTATTGCATTTAATTATAGAGTTTACTAAAATTCTGTTTAATTAAACCAAGAACCCTCCAGCAGAGCTCTCCCCCATATTTCATGGAACAGAAGAATGTTATATACCGGCCCAAACAGCTCCTGTGATGCTGGGACATGTAGTCACACCACAGGCGATGGAGGCTACCGAGACATAACAACTATATAGAGTAAGGTGCAAAACACACATCTCACAAACATTGTTTCCTTCTCACTGAACAAATTCCATTAGATTGTAAGCTCTTCTGGACAGGATTTGGTAGGTGTCCTGCCTGCTCTGTGGATGAGAACCAGCTCATATGGGGGTTGGGTTGTAAATAAATACATTTCCTAAACTTGTACGAGAAGGTTAAGGGTTAAGGTCAGAGGTCGGATAACAAGCCTCCGCTTCCCCTTAATTAACCATAATATCCGGCTAATGAGGCAGGGGCCTGGTTATTCTGTATCTGCTTATTCTCCTGATAAACTCAGTGGCCATTTAGTGTTGGTAAAAGGCCAGAGGCGTCAGGAAACCAAACACTAAACCACAGATCTCATGGACCGCCAGACAGAATATTCCGGCAATATCAAGACAAATAACAAAGCTGCCGGAAGTCAGGAAATTAGTGGCGATGTGCTGCAATAAACGACCCTTTATGAATGGAGCAGGAGGTAATTACTACTGGTCGTGTGTGGAATATTCGCCCCGTCTGGAATTCGCTCGGACGCGGTTTCATAAGGTGTCAAACAAACATAGAACCGGGTCCCTGGGGTGCGATCTACAAGTAACAAATCCATGCGATCACTCCGCTAATCACTCCACACGATATCTCACCTTAAGCTTTCCGACACCTGCAAACATAGAATGGCGGCGAAAGTGTGGATTAGTGGGCACAACGTCACCGCACCTATACTGTACACTGTAATACCAAAAACGCCATTTTACGAAATTCTAAATGTGCTCCGATTGGGCAGAACGCAGAACATATGAAATACGATGCATGAAAAACGATGGGGAAAACTAAATTGGCAACCCCCCGCAGTACGTCCAGTGATGAAGCAAAGGACGAGTCTCTACCAGATTCTTACATGCAGTCTGGTTGTCTGGTTAAGTTAGTGTTAAGTTGGATGTGTCATATCTAAGCTCCACCCTCCCAGTTCAAGGAGCCAATGATTCTAGAAAGATGAAATGGGAACGCCCCTGAGGGATCCCCCAAGGCTAGCTCCACCCCTGAGGAATTGTATATTATACTCTATTCCAGATTATTATGGGGTTAATGTGAGCTAATAAACACCATAGATGTGTGATCACCTTCCATCTACAATAACAGGTGCCAGCTGAGAGGGGCAAAGATGGACATCTGTGAGGCTGAATATGCGGATGGACCCTGTAGTCCAGCATTTGTGCCAAGTCAAAGGATATAACCCACCACAGATGGGTTATTAGTAAACAAGGGAGAAGGGGGTAAATACAGTTTGGGGGGATGGGACTGAAATGTTCAACTCTGTCAGACAGAAACCGTATCTGACATCGTAACACGAATAAACCGATGGTTCTGGTGTCCTCGTTTGTCACCGATTTACTGATAAAGCATAATGGAGGCGAAAAGCAAGATATAAATAAAGCAGAGATACAATGTAACAACCAAACGCTGTCATTATCCTTGTTTCTATGTCACAGGGCGAGAAATCGCTAATTACAGGGGAAGGAGTCACATTAACGAGACTTTATACACCATCCGCCGGAGACTCCTAGAATAACCTCTAGCGATCCGGGTCTCCCTCTGAATTACTCTATAATGATGCTCCTGCTCTACACAGCGGCTCCAGATCTGTGTACAGAGGGTGGAAGGGGGGCAGAGGGCCGGTGACAGGGAACATGAGTAAGAAGACAGAGATGACCTGAGTGCCCGCAGCACTTATTCCAGAGATTAGCATTATAAGTGACACATCACAGGGACAAGTGACCAAGGGACCAATCCCAACCACCTCACAGACCTGGCCTGGGGCTGCTGGACATCACGATAGGGGAGGGGGGCTCCTCATGACAGCTCTGTCTCGGCCACACAGGGACAGGACCGGGGGTGACACAAATCTGTGCTGACAATCCTGAGGTTCATCAGAAGTTCAAGGAAGAGGTAATATCCCCCCCCCCCCAATACTTCTGCCGGACATTAACCCCTCCGCTGGAGAGAGTCATCTAGCTGTCCCAAGGCATTAACCCCATCCACTAACAGAGTCTAGGCATCCACTAGTTGTCCTCATACATTAACCCTCCCAATGCTGGAATCCAGTTATCCTCCTGTCTCTGGACATCTATTAAGCTGCCCAGCCATTAACCCCTTCACTACCACAATACAGAAAGTCATTTAGCTGTTCCTAGACATTAACCCTTCCACAACCAGAATCCAGTAATCTCACTGTTACCAGATATTAACCCCTCCACTGCCAGAATCAAGAAAGTCATCCAGCTGCCCCCATACATTAACCCTTTCACTGTCAGTGTCTGGACATCTATCCAGCTGCCCAGATATTAACCCTTTCACTGTCAGCGCCTGCACATCTATCCAGCTTCCCAGATATTAACCCCTCCACTGCAAGAATCCAGAAAGTCATATTTTACTTGTCCCCAAACTCCCCCATTGCCAGAATCTGGACATCTATCCAGCTGCCCAGACATTAACCTCTTCACTACAAGAATAGAGAAAGTCATGTAGCTGTCCCCAGACATTAAGCGGATTCTAGCAGTGAAGGGGCTAATATCGATACTTGCTGCCCTAGATATTAACCTTTCCATTGCCAGAGTTTTCTGTTGTGACAACAGTGCATTACTTCATTAACCTATTCACTTCCACAGACTGGAGACTCAGGTGTGATAACAGATTAACCCTTTCATGGACAGTCAGCATTTATAGCTCTCGTACATTAACCCCATAAGAGCAGCTTATCCCTCCCTGTTACATGTACTGTATTATACACACAGAGGCGATAAATTGTCCCCTGCTGGGGTGATAGTGGTCACACCCCACTTCCTGGTGATGTCTTCCCCATGCCAGTCTCGTGTAGGTGCATACCCACCCTGCCCTGGCACTGGTCCCATCACCATTACTGTGCTGTCAGCCTGTTACATGGCATGATAAGTGGTTTCAGCTGACAGGTCTCTGGGGACAGATTATGGCATCTCTTTCCTTTCTCACCAGTGACAGGAACAAGTGTTGCTCCTCAGCGACACCATGAAACATGGTGCCCTCTCGCCCTGCTCCCTTCTCCAAACACCCTGCTCTTATCTCCAGATAAGCTGTGGCCACAATCCCAGACCGCTCCCAGCCGCCATGACATCCTGCCGCTCCTGGACACAAGCGCTGGATGGTGCTCAGGAATCACCCAGCTCTCCAAGTGACCTCGATGGCACCAAAGACAGTGTATGATCCATACTCTGTCCCCCATACACTGACCTTATAAACAGAGCATCAATCTCCCAGGAATCTCTTACACACCGTGACCTGGAACACAGGCTGGAACGTAATAACCGACATACCTGCGTTACATAAAAGACACTGCGCAAATGCCGGGCGCAATCAGGACAGCATCACAACTGCAGCTCCTAAGCGCAGCCAGACACAGCTGTGAGCTGCATGCCAGGCATTGTCCTGTGAATGCGCAGTGATACGCCACACCACAGCGCACGTTACAGTCTATTGACCATATTCACACTTAAGATCCGCCCCTAACCCGCCCCCCCATTTTAGCTGCCTTATCTTACCGTGCGTAGTTTCCTTCTTAAGAAGAGAATGCCTCTCCCCCCTCCCCCCCTCCACGGCTACTCTACATCCCTTCCCCCTCCCACTTCCACCTAAACACTCCCCGAGGTGGCATTAGCACACCCCCTTCTTCAATAACTGGTACGTAGATTGCGTAGAAGGCGGAGCTTCTTAGGTCTGAATCAGGGCCAATATCTTCACAGAAATCACAGAGATGAGACGTTGTAAGAACCATTACTGGGAATAATACATAACACACAGCATGTGAATTGGACAGAACACGGGGCCCTCTAAGACTGTAATTATAGATACACACAGAATGTCCTCCCCTCCCCATCTTCATACCTGTGTCTCCTGCTTGTTCACCTCTGCACACTCAGCATGTTAGCTGTTATAAGCAGGAGCCTCCTCCCTCCTGTCATCACCCCTCTACCTCGTCCTCATTAATTTCCACCTTTTCTCTCTACTGCCTATCTCTCTCCTTATTCATCTGCTCCTACACACATAGCCAGCATCTCTATCTCCCATACATATTATCTCTCTCCTTATTCATCTGCTCCTGCACACATAGCCAGCATCTGTATCTCCCTCCTTATTCATCTGCTCCTGCACACATAGCCAGCATCTCTATCGCCCATACATATTATCTTTCTCCTTATTCACCTGCTTCTACACACATATCCAGCATCTCTATCTCCCATACATATTATCTCTCTCCTTATTCATCTGCTCCTACACACATATCCAGCATCTCTATCTCCATACATATTATCTCTCCTTATTCATCTGCTCCTGCACACATATCCAGCATCTTTATCTCCCATACATATTATCTCTCTCTCTTCTTATTCATCTGCTCCTACACACATATCCGGCAACTTTATTTTCCATACATATTGTTATTTTTGCATTGTACTTATATTGTATTCCTTATATATTTGAACTTGTACCCTGTCTGTTAATTGTGAAGTATATGTAACTATAGCCTCTGTACGGCGGTGCGGATACCATGTGGCGTCTTATAAATAAATGTTATTAATAACAATTAAAACGTAGAATACAATTTTGTTACATCCACCGTCGTTAGTGAGGACGCTACTTCCGAGGGAATATTACGATTTGTAAGAGGTTACAAAATGGCCGCTCTGCTGGGTGCAGGTGACGTCAGATTACACCAAACTCTGCTCTGTTATTCTAATAATACAGGGAACGCCCAGATATCAGTTTATACACAGAGGAAAATATACCTGAAGGTCAGACAGTAAAAGTTTATTGAATCCGCCCTGTATCAGTGACACATATACAGCCAGTGTCATCGTTATTCCTCTAACACACCCCAGACATGTCCGCCCATAATATAGCTGTCTCCACTAACAACGAACGCCAAGAGCACGCAATAACGCAATCTCCAGAATACAGAGCTATTGGCTGGTTTTTATACCATGCTGGTGACAAAGTATACAATCTATAGCTATAATACACAGTGGCTCAGCGGTCAGCATTGCTGTCTCACTGCGCTGGGCCTAATCTGTGAAGGTTTCCTCTTATACCACAAAAACATACCGGAGAAGGCTACTGCCAAAAATGAACAAGGTCACAGAACGAGTCCTACATAAAGAAAACAAGGCGACACTCGAGTAAATGATAGGACGCTGCACGGGTTCATTAAACATCCGTCTCTCCCGGGATTTTATCATTACAGCAGAATTCCTTTGAGGGATCGCTGGCGGCTGCGCAGAGCGAGAGGTAGACGCGGCGTTTAGACCTGACGTTATTAAAATGATGACACGACACCGCTCAGGGCCATGAAACGTGTCAATAATTATAAGAGGAAACTGTGACCATAAAGACATCCAGCGTCGGAGATCCAAGTGCGTCAATTACATCACGATGAATGGCCTGGTATTTATAGCGCTTAACAGAGAATATTTCACATTCACATTAGTCCCTGCCCATTAGAGCTACATTCTTAAGTTCTTAACACATTCACAGACACACTAACACACACACACGGGTTAATTTATTCAGCAGCCAATTAACCAACCAGCATGTTTATGGAGTGTGGGGAAAAAACCGGAGCACACGGAGGAAACCCACACAGACACAGGGAGAACATACACACTCCACACAGACACAGGGAGAACATACACACTCCACACAGACAAGATATCAGTTTATACACAGAGGAAAATATACCTGAAGGTCAGACAGTAAAAGTTTATTGAATCCGCCCTGTATCAGTGACACATATACAGCCAGTGTCATCGTTATTCCTCTAACACACCCCAGACATGTCCGCCCATAATATAGCTGTCTCCACTAACAACGAACGCCAAGAGCACGCAATAACGCAATCTCCAGAATACAGAGCTATTGGCTGGTTTTTATACCATGCTGGTGACAAAGTATACAATCTATAGCTATAATACACAGTAGCTCAGCAGTCAGCATTGCTATCTCACTGCGCTGGGCCTCATCTGTGAAGGTTTCCTCTTATACCACAAAAACATACCGGAGAAGGCTACTGCCAAAAATGAACAAGGTCACAGAACGAGTCCTACATAAAGAAAACAAGGCGACACTCGAGTAAATGATAGGGCGCTGCACGGGTTCATTAAACATCCGTCTCTCCCGGGATTTTATCATTACAGCAGAATTCCTTTGAGGGATCGCTGGCGGCTGCGCAGAGCGAGAGGTAGACGCGGCGTTCAGACCTGACGTTATTAAAATGATGACACGACACCGCTCAGGGCCATGAAATGTGTCAATAATTATAGAGGAAACTGTGACCATAAAGACATCCAGCGTCGGAGATCCAAGTGCGTCAATTACATCACGATGAATGGCCTGGTATTTATAGCGCTTAACAGAGAATATTTAACATTCACATTAGTCCCTGCCCATTAGAGCTACATTCTTAAGTCCTTAACACATTCACAGACACACTAACACACACATACACACGGGTTAATTTATTCAGCAGCCAATTAACCTACCAGCATGTTTATGGAGTGTGGGGAAAAACCGGAGCACATGGAGGAAACCCACACAGACACAAGGAGAACATACACACTCCACACAGACACGGGGAGAACATACACACTCCACTCAGACACGGTGAGAACATACACACTCCACACAGACACAGGGAGAACATACACACTCCACACAGACACAGGGAGAACATACACAGACACAGGGAGAACATACACACTCCACACAGATAAGTCCTATAAAATCTGCGCCCTGAACACAATCGACTCTCATGCGTTAACGTGCGCAATAACCTGTGTCAGACGCTATATTGGAAAGCACCTAATCCGAGCCTCACTCCCTGGTGGTGATAATAACGTTTCCTGTAGCTCAGACAACAAACACAGCGACACCTGTCCCCTCGCCGCGCTGGGTCCCTGGTGAGGTCTCTACCTTGTATTTCTCTGTCTTATCCCTCTAATGCCCCTCAGGGGACAAGTGACAACAGAATAGCGCTCAGCAAGGGACCATATTTACTGACACCTCCAGCAATGTGTCAGGAAGAGGAGTCCTGTCACACGCAGTAAGGGCACCGCGTGACTCATCCATATCATCTTTCAGGTAGACTGCGCCAATGTACACAGGTTTCCGTTATTTGAGGCGCTGGATGGCGTCACGATCAATGGGAGATTCGGGAACTGGAGGAATCCGGATTTACTGATAATAATAGTCGTTTGTTTGTTTAATCTCATTTTACTGACATTACAGAGTGTATTCAATAAAACACGTAGACGGGAACCATCAACGTCACAGTTGTATACCCCCAACACACACCATAACACACACACACACCTTAACACACACTCACACCAACCATAACACACACACCATAACACACACACACACACACACACCATAACACACACACACAGCAACCATAACACACACACCATAACACACAGAAATAACACATACACCATAACACACACACACAGAAACCATAACACATACACCATAACACACACACACAGAAACCATAACACATACACCATAACACACACATCATAACACATACACCAACCATAACACACACATACACCATAACACACACACCATAACACACACACACACCATAACACACACACACACCATAACACACACATACACCATAACACACACACCATAACACACACATACACCATAACACACACACCATAACACACACACACACCATAACACACACACCATAACACACACACACACCATAACACACACACCATAACACACACACACACCCACACCCAACCACACACCCCATAACACACACACACACACACACACACACACACACAATAACATTACACACACACTATAATCTGCCATGTATGGGGTCAGTGTTGATGATCTGAGTGTTGTATAATGCGCTGGAATCCCCTCCAGTCTCTAGTGTGGAGATGGATCATAATCCCATGTGCGGAATTACAGCGCTATTACCACGTGCCCGCAACCCGGCCTCAAGATCTCTAAATGGATCTGCATCCGTCCGCGAGGATCTTCCTTCCGCCACCCACTTACCTGCATCTGTGTGACTATCGCCGCCTCTCTGACAGGGACCAGACATGCGCAATTTGTGTAACGCCACCATCCCGCACGGAAAACCTATCGTACGGAACTGAGGAGAAATGATGCGGAAGATCCAGAGCGCACGTGATCGCTACCAGAAAACCACAAGCAGCTCGCGGAAGTCGGTGACCTTCTTGGTTCAGGAACCAGCCCATAATGAAGTCACCGCAGGGATTGACGCGCTTCAAGGATGTCACATTTTGTCATCTATGAATGGAGTATAAGACGTTTAATTCCGTGCTAGCCAATCAGAACACTGTGCGACCTACCCAGAGAGACCAATTGCGCTCGGGCGTGACCTAATATTATAATACCAATCCAGACATCAGAACCGGCGCCGTTTCACGTTTGTAAGAGTCGTAAAAATAAGGTAGGTCTGGGCTCTCAGAAGTCCTGCGGTGAGAGGGGGTAGTTACCGGTCCAATGGGCGAGAAATTACAGATCCGCAGATCTGAGCGCATTCGCTTTTTTGGAACCATCTCTTTTGTGGATCCAGCCCCTAAGACTGCGTATGACTATAGATCGCGGACATTTGTGCGTAGTTGTGTTCCGGGAAGTTTCCATCACTAGCGAATCAACATTTGGGAAAAAGAAGAGAAAATACAGAGAATGACCTGCGCCAAAGAGACAGAAGAGTAGGAGGAGCGACGCCAGTGACCCCCCCGCGCTCCTCGCTGCCCGCCGCCGAGATATAACAGCTGCTGCTGACGCTGAGCATACAAAGCGTCACATTCCACACACACAGCGACTCCCTGACTCCAGCACCGTGAGAACCTGTGTGTGATCATCGCTCTGGCTCAACTCTAAAGGACTGTTAGAATTACCAGCAATAAATCCATAGGGACAATCCCGCAAACATTAGGCCTGTGGCGGCTTTACAACAAAAAGTTTGTTTCCTTTAAATGAAATGCAATTAATGAAATCTATTTTACATTCACAGCTCCCGTAAGTACAACAGAAACAGCTTCTTCATTTAGAGTAGAGGCAGAACAAACCCACAACTCTAAACACGTCTATCGGTCCCGTCCTCCCCACTATTCCGTGTAGCATTGTAACACGTCATTTCTTTGCCTGGCTCCCAATTCTTACCCTGTGCCCATAGTGTGGGTTAGATACACCCTCTAGAAGAGCGTATCTAATGTACATGAAACAATATGAGACTCGGTGTTCCTGAAGCTACTGCTGATAACAGATTCTGACTCTGGGGATAATTGCCCTGTGAGGGTTAGAAAAAGTGTTTACCTGCTTCCTTTTCCAAGTAACTCCACCCACTGCGCACAATTTAGTGTTCTTGTGTACAGAGCCTGATTTAAGCCTATAGATGGTGAATAAACAATAACTGTAGAGACCCAATTATTACGCTCTATATGAGGTTCTCAGGCTCTCTGTGACGTTACAACCTCCCGTCCCGTTGCGCTATCGCCGTCATTCACAGGTTTTGTCTGTGGAGACAGCAGCTTCATTCAGGCTCATTAGGAAAACTCCTCCATACGGAAGAGGGAGACTCAGTGAGGCGCATCGCGTCTGTCACAGCAAACTCATTAACGCAAAGGAAGCCAGGCGTGAGACAGACCTGCGCTCAGTACAGAGCAAACGCTACAACGCCATAACATATATATATTATCCTGCAGAGGACGGTGCCAGGACACATGGACAGCGCAAAACATTAATGGCGGACATTCCGTTCTACTCTCATTTCCGTGTGTTCATGTTTGCATTTTGCGCACATTATAACGCATTCCACTCAGAACTAAAAGTAATGACACTACCAAATGGGCGGGGTTACACTTGCAAGTGGGTGTGGCTTAGTATTACAAGGTAGGCCTCTCTCTGCGTAACAATCCTTGTTCTGAAGGTGCGGCTTTCATAGGTCCGTCCGTGTGAGGGGAGTGGTTAGCGAAACGATCACACATACGCGCAGAAATCGTGGGTCCGCGGTTGTGGATCTCCACGGATATGTTATTCGCAGATCTGATCGCAAAAGTGTAAGTGTCTGGGGGTGGGGAATACGCTGGTCACGGTGACCCTTAGGGCCGTATTCACAGATCCGTTAGTTCTAGGTACGCAATTATACGCACGTTCGTTGCAAGCCAACACCCATGACACGCCCCTCACACGGACGGATTTACGTAGACTTCCGCCACCATAGAGCACCCTTATCTTCACGTGTGCAGTTACATGCATATAATACTTACGTACATGCGTATGTAGCTAACCCCGCCCTCAACTGGTCATTTAAACGGCCCCCCACCCACTTTAACGTAACTTTGTCCGTACGGATCTCAGCCACGCCCCTCCGCACGCATGTCCCCAAGTGCGATTCACACGTAAGTGCCTAATGGACCTCTGTGCGTAAATACTACGTAAATAGCGTGAATACAGTTACTACGCCTGCGCAGTTACTCCGAACGTAAAAATACACACGGAACTCCGCGCAAAAACAAATCTGTGAATCCGGCCCTTACACTCTAACATATATAACACTCATATATATAACACTCATATATATAACACTCATATATATAACACTCATATATATAAACCTCATATATATAACACTCATATATATAACACTCATATATATAACACTCATATATATAACACTCATATATATAACACTCATATATATAACACTCATATATATAACACTCATATATATAACACTCATATATATAACACTCATATATATAACACTCATATATATAACACTCATATATATAACACTCATATATATAACACTCATATATATAACACTCATATATATAACACTCATATATATAACACTCATATATATAACACTCATATATATAACACTCATATATATAACACTCATATATATAACACTCATATATATAACACTCATATATATAACACTCATATATATAACACTCATATATATAACACTCATATATATAACACTCATATATATAACACTCATATATATAACACTCATATATATAACACTCATATATATAACACTCATATATATAACACTCATATATATAACACTCATATATATAACACTCATATATATAACACTCATATATATAACACTCATATATATAACACTCATATATATAACACTCATATATATAACACTCATATATATAACACTCATATATATAACACTCATATATATAACACTCATATATATAACACTCATATATATAACACTCATATATATAACACTCATATATATAACACTCATATATATAACACTCATATATATAACACTCATATATATAACACTCATATATATAACACTCATATATATAACACTCATATATATAACACTCATATATATAACACTCATATATATAACACTCATATATATAACACTCATATATATAACACTCATATATATAACACTCATATATATAACACTCATATATATAACACTCATATATATAACACTCATATATATAACACTCATATATATAACACTCATATATATAACACTCATATATATAACACTCATATATATAACACTCATATATATAACACTCATATATATAACACTCATATATATAACACTCATATATATAACACTCATATATATAACACTCATATATATAACACTCATATATATAACACTCATATATATAACACTCATATATATAACACTCATATATATAACACTCATATATATAACACTCATATATATAACACTCATATATATAACACTCATATATATAACACTCATATATATAACACTCATATATATAACACTCATATATATAACACTCATATATATAACACTCATATATATAACACTCATATATATAACACTCATATATATAACACTCATATACGGGCCCCCACCCCCACCCCCACACACTGCCTGGTGCCCCCATCAGCACCCACACAAACTGCCTGGTGCCTCCATCACCATCCACACACACTGCCTGGTGCCCACATCACCATCCACACACACTGCCCGGAGCCCCCATAACCATCCACACAAACAGCCCGGTGCCCCCATCAGCACCCACACACACTGCCTGGTGCCCCCTTCACCATCCACACAAAAAAAGGTGCCCCCTTCACCATCCACACACAATGCCCAGTGCCCCCATCACCATCCACACAAACTGCCCGGTGCCTCCATAACCATCCACACAGACTGCCCGGTGCCCCCATCACCATCTACACACACTGCCCGGTGTACCATACACTGCCTGGACCCACATTGCCAGGTGCAGCCACCTCTATACTATCTCAGCATGCACACACACTGCCCTGTGCACCCTCCACCACCCTCATGCCTCTTTACCTCCCGGCTGATGCCCGTGTGCCAGTCTGAGCCTCTCCGCTCCTCCAGTTATTTTTAGTCCTCTTTAAACGCTTCCAGCAAATGAGCAGTGTCCAGTGTGGCAGCGCAGGGGGAGGGGGCAGCCATTCATGCCCCTCTTATTACATAATTACCTCCCATCCCCAGCGAGAGGGAATCACACAACTGCTGCTCTGTCGCCTGACACAGAACAAGAGGCGGATAACAGGGAGGGGGCCGGGAATGTTCTGCTCCTCGTCAAACACGTTCCAGCATCACCCGGGACAGCCGGGGAGGAGGAGGAGGAGGAGGGGGCAGCTCCAGGTGACTCTGCAACAGCTGCACTGGGGCAAAAACTGGGGCATTGCTTTCTGTTGTCACCCCTCTCTCCAGTCACAGGAAAAACAGCAAGAAAACTTCTACTTTGGTTAAACAGAATCCCAAATCCTGAAAACAGGAAGACCACCCCTAATACCCCCCTGTACCCCTCCTTCACCCCCCTCTAGAGTGTAAGCTCTTGTGCCCAGTACCCTCTTCTTCCTGATGTCCCATACAGGATAGCACTGGGGGGCACGGCTGACATTTGATGAGTGACAGGGGCTATTTAGGACAATTGGGACGACAAGTTTAACTGGATTATTCCACCTAACACTACAGGAGGCTGTACATGGTCTCAGGTGGTTGTCAAAGCTCCTCCCCCAGGAATATTACTATTAAAGATAAAGAGATATTCAGGGAGGAGGGGTTCTGACAACCTTATTGGTAGTCATGACAACAAAGCCGTCCACTGCGCTGGATGCATTACAGCCACCAAGTACATTACATTTTGTTATCTATGGGTACAACGAACAATATACACAGCTTTCAATGGAATTCACCCCTAACGACAAATAAATCCTGTGACGTGTCTGGCGTGTCTAAAAAACGGCCATTTCACGCTTATAACAATAATTATATATAATACGTATAATTACAAATCATTCCCTGCTGTCATAACGATGCCTGAAGCCTTCACACCTGTCCACAGCGTCTCCTTATCCCAGGTGAGCCGGCAGCATCGTTACAGCCTCAGAAAGGGGTCTCCCGTCCTCACATGTTATTCACAAACCAAAGTCCTCTGGATAACGGCGATTAAGAGATTTGTACTACAAGAAATGATTTAGAAATGACGCATCTCATGTCGATTTGTGTGTGTAACACTATTTTGTGTTTTTTTTTATACTAAGAGGGATTTCTGACATAGTGCAAGTGCATCTGCAACCATACCTGTACTGCAGCGTAACCTTAACCATCTCCTCTCTGCAGCCTAACCTTAACAACCCCCTCTCCGCAGCCTAATCTTAACTGTCTCCTCTATAAATCTAACCCTGAACTCCCCTGATGGGGAGAGTAAAATTTGGCCCTGACACAGCTGCAATTAAGCTGTGTTAAGCGGTAGCAGAGTCTCCTTTTTGCTTATTTCGAGGCCACCCGAGACGAGCACATCTCTCGTCGTTCACGTGCGCCCATTTCATCTGTTTGGGGCAGAAATTGGTGTACCACACCCCAGTATTACACCCCGCCCCGGGCACTGTCAGCAAATTATTTTATTACCTAACAAATCACAGATTGTGACGAGGTCTGAAGTGACACGGAATGGGCAAGGCCAAGCGGTGGAACAATGACACCGCCCTGGAATAATGACAATGGTTTCACAATCATAACATGAGGTCACCGGGGAACGTTAACCCTTTGCAGGTTCGCAGAGTGAAAGTGGTGAGAGTTCAATGTTACATTATTATCAGGAAAAAGCTGTTATTCGGAATCGCTCGGATATATTATCGCTGTATGTTGGAGCGTCAGCCAATCAGAGTAGAGATCTTATAGGGCTCAGTAGTAATCACAGCAAGGATTTGACGGAGTAAGTGTATTCTATACAAAGTCATTATTATCGGGGTCATGTGTCAGGGGGGGCAAATATATTCGGGACCCCACCTGATGGAGCCCTGCGCACATGATACACGGTATCCGTCTCCCTGAGATACATTGTAACCAGACTGTACATAACAATAGGAAGTGGCTGATTTCAACTATTTCTGGTCTCTGTTCCGAAGGGGGCCCAGAGAGGGGGCCCTAACCTCTGTTCCCTTGGCAACAAGATGGTTTACTGCACATACACAAAATTAATATGTGCTGTCACAGAGCGCCACCTACTGGGGTAAAAAATAACGCTGAAATAACAAGTGAGGACCCCTGATCCCTGTCACGCTCAAAAATACAACACAGATTTCACACACTGTCCAAAGGGGACCCCAAAACCAATCACAGGAGCCATCTGAGTGTATAGCCTACAGCAAATAGACACACACTCACAAATAAGCATGAACACACACACAAGCATGCATACACACACACACACACACACACACACATTCATACACACAAAAGCATGCATACACACACACATTTACATACACCCATTCATACACACAAACACACATACTAATATTTATTCACATACACATATTTATACACACACATACCTCCCAACTGTCCCGATTCCAGCGGTTTTTTTTTGTTTTGTTTTTTTTGTAAAGCCAATGCCGCTGTATATGCTGCTGTATATGCCGCTGTGTATGCCTCTGTATATGCCGATGTATATGCTGTGTATGTCGCTGTATATGCCGTTGTATATGCCGCCATGTATGCCTCTGTATATGCCGCTGTGTATGCGGAAGGGCTTTTCCAGCACAGTACAGGAAATACAGAGCTCCGAACCTATGCGGTCACTGCCATTCTAGAAAAGAGATTTCCCATAGGAGCTGTGTATTGCCTGTACTTCCGCAGCACGTGACCGCAGTCATCGGAGAGGGAGAGGAGGGACAGCGAGACAGCGTTGCGGAGGAAGGGAGAAGACACCAAAAGATAGGTAAGAGAAAATTAAAAATAAGGGGAATATATATGGATTGCTGGACATAAATATAAGGGACATACATGGATCGCTGGACATAACTGTACGGTGCAGATATGGATGGCTGGATATTTTAATAAGGTACAAATCTATTATGTGTGACTATTACACTATTAATAATGCTTAGTATTGATGTGATACTGGCCCCTACACAGAACTGGAAAGGGCCCAGTATATCATACCTTATCTTAATCTATGAATGCCTTCATTACACACCTACACAGACACTTCTTACACTGTGCTACAGACTGAACACAGGGCGAGTGCTGCCCCCTGCTGCCTGTTACATACAATGCAGAGATATCCTCAGTACAATTATTATTACTGGGCCAGAAATCCACACATGAGATTCTGAGCTCTTTTAGAAAGTTTGATGGGTGCAGGACAGGATTTAGAGCTGGGAATTGTTCCACTCCTTATTCTCCAGCTCAAAGTTGCCTGTAATCTGTGCCCAAAAGCTGCTAGTATTTCCCAGCATGCAGCTGTACAATGCACATGGCAATATGGCTTCTCTGGGATGAAAATGGCTCCTCCTGTCCCCTGTGCTCCTTCCTTATATTTTATATATACACACAGAACATTATACAGTGATCATTATAATCTCCTGGCAGAACAGTCTCTGCAGAGCACAACCCCCATTAGGACAGCAGCACAACTCCCATAATTTACCTCCAGTACTTTCCCGGTGATGAACTCGTGGCATGCTTCGCACTTCACCCCAAACAACACCTGATAATCCTTTTCACAGTATGGGGACCCATCCCTGGGAAAAAGAGAAGAAACAAATTCAAAATGGAAATCATGGTGTCACGAAAGAGTTAATTCTGATCAATGTCATGAAATCAATTAATCAATAACTCATTCGCCCATTATTCCCCCTGGTTCTCCACAGTGTAAATCATGCAATGAAAATGGTTACAGGACAGCTGTTTCCATCTTCATCCACTAGATGGCAGTAATACATAATGAATCTATTGAATTGTTCACATTGGTTGACTGGGTCTCACCTGTGTCCCCTCTGACTTTCTCTGCACCAGGTGTGGGGGACACAAGGGGCAAGTGATGGAATTATAGAGCATATAAGGGCCCCATTGTGACATTTTGCGATCAGTAATATGGAGACTTTATTTTATAACTATCTGTGGAGAGGAGGTAGCTAACGTGGTCAGTAGAGGATTTACTAGTGACTCAGTGTATGAAGGCTACCGTTACATTGTAATGGAATGTGCGGACTGTCGCTCATCTCATTTGCTACATACTTCAGCTATATCTGTGCTAAACCAATCATTAACTTGCATTTTTGTATTTCACCTAATTTGGACGAGTACAGAGAGACAGAAGTCACAGGATGCCCCTTACATAAAACCCCAAGCCCCTTCTGTGTCCAGAAGTCTCTCCTGTAACCTGATGAGCACTGTGTCCGGTTTATGTCCTGGACGTTGTAAATCAGCTCCATCTCTCAGCTATATGCAACCAATTCTTATTTATCTCGAGTGTTTGTGTCTCTTTCCAGAACACAAAACAGTGAGACAGGTAAAAGAGTACACACTGAATATCAGGAGAGCGAGGATTACACTGTGATGATACAATAGAGCTGAGAGTTGAATTTTCCAGCTGAACTCTAAATTTCAGATTAAACAGAGTGTTGCAGCTAAATTCTATCTGAAAAAAGCAAAGTATTTTCCTGCAAGCAAAACATTTTATATTCATGTTCCCCTTCAGGCATCTCTCCACTTGCACCTGTTTTGTCCTCACGGATCGCACCTGAGACACGGTCATTCATAATAACCGTTAGATGTTTGGATAATTAGAGCCGGTCTGCCTGAATTCCCTTTTCTTTTAGGGTCAGTTTCCAAGATTTATCATCTACAATGAATTCCACATCTTAGAGGGTGACGCAGTGATAGCGACCAATGTTCCACATCACTGCGTAATACGCCCTTTCTGGATTATTATTGGGTGTTATGAGGAAAACCACTTTATGCTCAGATCACACAGTCGGTTCCGTATTATATTATATCTACAGACAGGTCTCTTTTATTCATTAGAAGGTGAAACTATTTTGTGTGTCCTTCAGAGGTGGGATTCCAAAAAACAGAGAAATGCAGGAGCTGCCTGTAACAACCAATCAAACTCCAGCTCTCATTAATCCAGTGAAGTCTAGGAAATGGGGGCTGGAATCTGGTTGGTTGCTATGAACATCTCTCTCCTGCGCATCAGTAAATCCGTTTTTCTACCCTTCATTTAGTTAGTAACTAGCTCTTCAGACACAGAGTAAAGATTAGAATGCAGAATAGATATCTAATGTTTCAAGCTCAGTTATGTCAGTTCGCTGTGTATAATGATGACAATCTGGGACGGACTCACTTGCTGATATACTCCCCGGTCAGGACCTTCCCACAGGCTTTGCATTTGAAGCATCCCAGGTGCCACTGCTTGTCTAGGGCTAGTAAGGCCTGTCCGTTCTTAATGTCCCGGCCACAGCCAGCGCAACCTGCAGAAGAGACGAGCGCAGTATCAGTCACTGACCAGACATTTCTGTGCAGCTGTGTAACAGATGAGATCCGCGGCTCTAGAACAAGCAGATTCCGCCGTCAGATATGTGGCTCAGTCAGAACTGCAAGGAGCACAGTGTTTCAGCAGAGTCTCTATTACAAGGCCCATCACTGCTTACAGGACACTGTACAGTATGGTAACACAGTGGTCAGCATTGCTGCCTCACATCACTTGGGTAAGGGGTTTGATTCCAACAAGAGACCCATTTCAGTGTGTGCGTTTCTTTCTGAGCTGCGATATAAATAAACAAAGAGCCAATTTTATAATTATTATTATTATACAAAGGCTGACACAACTGAAAAAATTTTCAATGACAGTTCTCCCAAATGTTTATGACATAAGACACTGCAATGAGAGATATGGCCACTAGGTGGTGCAATCACATCACTTTCTGAGTCCAGTCACCCAGCACATGCCCCCCCTCTCCCCCCACCTCTGTTGGGCAGAGTGTATGAAAGCTGGGGGAAGCTGTGCTCACTTGTGAACTACGAGGATGCTGTCAAGCGTGTTAGAAATGTTTGGGCATCAGGCTGAACATAATTAGCAGCCCAGGGTCTACATGTAAAACCTGTGTCAGGAGCCTCAGAGCCAGAGACATCACCCCCAAAGCCAATCTCTTATAATGTCCAGAAGAAGAGGGGGCTTGTTATGTCTTTGATGAAGGCTATTTTGGGAGGGGGTGTTTAATAGTTATTCTCATCTATGTGACCGGGAAACTGGCCCAGGGCCCTTTGGACAAGAGTCCAGTATTTATAAGGGGGACAAATCAAAGAGAGGTCGGAGAGTCTAAAACGGCAGATAAATATAATAATATATCACAAGGTGCAAAACCACTGATCAGGGACAGGGATTTTCCAAACACCAGTCACATATCGCTACATTCCCTTCATTATAATACTACACTTTAATGTTTCTCCTGAAACATTTTACTAAAATTTTATCACGTCAACATATATAAAGAAAGAGAATTACAATGAAAAGGAGGAACAAGAAGAGGTCCAACGCGGGCGGTAAAAATATACTGCTACAAGATAAAACCTGAATCATTACATGACAAAAATATAAAACACACAAAAACACAACAAACACCGATACATTACAAACATAACACATTACAAATCCACATAACAAGAAAAAACAAATACAAAAAAACCCACATACACATAATAAACACATACATTACAAACACACAAATTTAAAAAACATATAAACCCACAAACACATAACAATGACATAAACACATAACAATGACATAAACACATAACAATGACATAAACACAGAACAATGACATAAACACAGAACAATGACATAAACACAATAATGTGTTTTGTCATAAACACAGAACAATGTCATAAACACAGAACATAATAAAAACACAAACACAGAGCATAGAAATGAATAATGTGTTTTGGATACACCTCAGGAGCTGCCCATTGTATTTATAACACAGTAAGGAAAGGCTGGCGGTCTCCCTGCCAGGGCACCAGCGCCCATCATGCCATGTCTATTGTTCCCAGTGACCCTAATGTGGCTTCAGAGAAAGGTCTTGGAGTCTCTCCCTCTTATCTCCTGAAACCAGAGAGAGAACTTCCTGAGGGCCGGAGACACCCCGGGGCCGGGAACACACCCTACAATACAGGGACCAAATTATTCAGGAGCCTCTGACTGCTCCATGCCACTGGAGGGGAAAAAACACATCTCTCTCGGACTGCAAGGGTTAAATCCGCCACCAGACTCACACATATGAGGAGCCACATTCCCTGTAGGACGGTCAGTTCCTGGAATGTTTCTAACCAGAAGTCTGGACCCCGCCAGGGAGAACAGAGGCATCTAGGGAAATCTGAAATACAGAGCTACTCTATGCTGTAACCAAGGGCTGAACTAACAAATGTGTATGAACCAAATTCTGCAAATGTCCTGATAGAAATGACACTGAATGAATACAATTGGGGTCTTGGTAAAGGCCTGAACTGCTGGAGAATAGCGAGGTGTGAAAAATTATGAGTTTAGAGGTGATATTTTATAGCTATAGCTCAATTCCTGTCTAAATTATACGGTCTGCTTCCGACTGATTCACTGTCCATATAACAATTGCCCC
>WWET01001095.1:145895-159902 GCA_011038615.1 Limnodynastes dumerilii | reverse complement strand
GCGTAGGTCTGGATCAGGCCCATGTTGTCTGCCAGTCTTTGGATACATCTTGGCCTCAATGGAAATGGCCACCTCCATAGGCCTCAATGCAGGGAAATAGGAAACAATGTCTAAACTTTGTCATCATACCGCAATGACTTCTGGAAGTGAATCAGCATCAGGGAGATTGCCAAATACTTCAGGAAGTCAGGGAGATCACCAGCTGTTCAGGGAGTCAGGGAGATCACCCATCCTTCAGGCAGTCAGGGAGATCACCCACCCATCAGGGAGTCAGGGAGATCACCCGCTCTTCAGGGAGTCAGGGAGATCACCCGCTCTTCAGGGAGTCAGGGAGATCATCCCCTCTTCAGGATGTCTATCTGATGTTCAGTGATAGTCTATGACCTATCTAATCACAGATCAGTGTGATAGAGTGAGATGCTTTGTAGTCTGAGCTGTAGAAACTACAAGACTCATACAGAGAGATGAAGTGTTACATATGTGTTATATTATACAGTGACACATCAGATAAGGAGAAGATACAATGTAATCTGCTTTGTCGCCCGGTCTCAATCCGATGAGTTCCAGGAACAAGAAGATTTCTACCTAATCTAATCCTGGTTCTGGCATTTATAGGATTGTATAACACCAGCACATGGCACCATTGTTACATTCCCAGGTCTGCATTACCAGTATGTATAACCTTTATACCAGCACGTTACACGCTAACTACATACTAGGCCCATTATCCGCTCATATGACCAAGAAAAGCTCATGAGGTCTCATCCAGCAGATAACAAGAGAGGTATCTACAGCATAAGATGACACTGTGTAATATGAAGACATTATAGATAGAACATTTAGCATTATAAAATGATATTATGTTTTTAGCTCTAGTGTAATATTTAATAAACATAAATATTTAAAATATATAAAAATGCAGTATAAATAAACTCAGACTGCATGCCATGATTGGACATGTAGTGCACCTGCACGTTGCAGTTATAGACGCCCGCTTCTCAGGAGATTATGCATTGACAAACATCTAAGACTAGCAATATGGCCGCATCACACAGGAAGACCAAGAAAACCTCCCCAATGTCTCACAGACCCCCCGCAGACATGAGACTACAAGACAAGGCAGAGAGATTCCAGCACTCTAATCCAAGACCCCATCACCACACCTAGAGATCCATCACTCTACCCCAAGACCCCATCACCAGACCTAGAGACCCAGCACTCTAATTCAAGACCCCATCACCAGACCTAGAGACCCAGCACTCTAATTCAAGACCCCATCACCAGACCTAGAGACCCAGCACTCTAATTCAAGACCCCATCACCAGACCTAGAGACCCAGCACTCTAATTCAAGACCCCATCACCAGACCTAGAGACCCAGCACTCTAATTCAAGACCCCATCACCAGACCTAGAGACCCAGCACTCTAATTCAAGACCCCATCACCAGACCTAGAGACCCAGCACTCTAATCCAAGACTCCATCACCATACCTAGAGACCAAGCACTCTACTCCAAGACACCATCATCATATCTAGAGACATAGCATTCTACTCCAAAACTTCATCACCAAACCTAGAGACCCAGCGCTCTACTCCAAGACCCCTCCAACATACCTAGAGGCCCATAACTCTAATCCAAGACACCACCACCATACCTAAAGACTCAACACTCTACTGCAAGACCCCACCACCATACCTAGAGACCAAGCACTCTACTCCAAGACCCCATCACCATACCTAGAGACCCAGCACTCTAATTCAAGATCCAATTACCATACCTAGAGACCCAGCCCTCTAATTCAAGACCCCATCACCATACCTAGAGACTCAGCACTCTACTGCAAGACCTAAAAACCTGGCTGTGCAACTCATCCTCCATCCTGTGAGACATCAGCACCTTACAGCTATTCTCCTGATGGTGACGGCTGAACCCCACACAAGTGAACGGAGCGTCCTAGTAGAGCCTCTTTTCCCTGGAAACTCAAGATCTCAGATCTCAGCGGGAGCAATTCCCGAGGACAAAGTTACTCATTAACAACAATATAACAGCGCAGATCATTCCACAGCTGGAGAGCGCGAGTTCAACAAGCAGTGTTCTAGCTCCACCTAGACATGTAACGCGTTCTGTTTACATACCTTCCAGTATCCAGACCCCTGAATTATAATTTTGGGGATTAGCTGTAAACTCTTATACCCAGGTGTCTGAACTCTGCAGTCTTCAGGTTGGATCAGCTGTTTGGATACCTGTACTCAGCCTCCCAGGTGTCTCCATAAACAATATAGAGGCGGAACACAGGGCCAAGTATTATTCTTTAACAACCACAAAATATATTTCCCACAAAACTTCTGCACCAAGCTCATTAAAATGTATGTAAATAATAACAAGAGGATCTGGCGACCAGCCACCCTTTGAGTATTCAATTAATTAGCTTCAATTAAAAACACAACAGCCTGAAATGTCAGACAATTGCCAGAGCACTAATTCACTGGGTTATTCAGCGTCCCTGGCAGGGATTTCACAGAGCAGGCGTTTCATTTGGGATTTATAGAAAATAATGACTATGGAGAATGGGGCTTATTCTATTAGTCAGAGATAAATGAGTAATCTTAATGTTGTCTCTCTGAACCATTGTGGCAGCTTCACCAACAAAGCCTCGTGATTGGGTCACATGGAACAATGATTATAAACACTGTCACCAGGATAAAGGGTGAAGATTGAAAACCTATAAACAGACGCTAATAGAAACAAATATGATTCAATATCACAGAGATCGACGGGAACCCCCTGGTAACTCAGCATATAGATATAAAGGAAGTATAGTAAAAGTCTGTTTTATTGGTAACTGACTATGGACAAGTTATCAATATGTGGACTTATGGAACATGAGCCATGCATGGGGACCGCAGGTGGACATCAAAGACTGTCAACGAAATGTATGGGTCTGCTCAAAATGATCCAGTCATCTGATGGCACATTGATGGGTAATCACATAAAGCTGGGTCCACTCCTCTTATCCTCCTGACCAAATTAACCCTAATTGTTGTGTGTGTGTGTGTGTATAGTGTGTGTGTATAGTGTGTGTGTAGTGTGTATATAGTGTGTGTGTATAGAGTGTGTGTAGATTGTGTGTGTGCGTTTCCCTGGTGTGTGTGTGTAGTGTGTATAGTGTGTATAATGTGTGTGTAGTGTGTAGAGTGTATGTGTGTGTGTATAGTGAGTGTGTGTGTGTGTGCATTTCCCTGGTGTTTGTGTATAGTGTGTGTGTAGTGTGTATAGTGTGTGTATGTAGTGTGCAGAGTGTGTGTGTGTATAGTGTGTATAGTATATAGTGTGTAGTGTGTATAGTGTGTGCTGTGTGTATAGTGTGTGTTGTGTGTATAGTGTGTATAGTTTATAGTGTGTAGTGTATATAGTGTGTGTGTAGTGTGTATAGTGTGTATGGTGTGTGTGTGTGTGTGTATAGTGAGTGTGTGTGTGTGTGTGTGTGTTACTGTGGCCGTGCGTTCCCTGACTCTCCATTCAGGTGGTGACATTCATTCATTTATTATTCCTCAGCAGATCCGCTGAATTACCTCATATAAAACCCGAAAATAAAAAGCTAAAAGCCGCTTCCATGTCTCCTGTACGGCTGCCATTACCCTCTCACAGAGGACAGAGAACGCTCAGCGATCAATAACCGCACAATTAATCCAGCAAATGGCTGATGTCAGCTCTACAGGAATGTCTGGGGAGGAGAGGCGGCTGTCACGGGTAACACAACACCCTCCATGGAGCCAACACCCCTAAAACACAGCGCGCCCACTCTCACAGCCAGCAGAGTAACAGGGTACACACAGGGCATGTATATTACACAAGTGATTATTATTACACAGGTGATCATTATTACACATATATATTACACAGGCGATTGTTATTACACATGTATATTATGTCGGTTACACAGATTAACACAAATCCCCGCCCCTCACCCTCATCTACATACCTGCCCCGCCCTCTCACCCTCATCTGCATGCCTGCCCGTCCTCTCACCCTCATCTGCATGTCTATCCCCGCCCCCTTACCCACATCTGCATGCCTATCCCCACCCCTTCACCCACATCTGCATTCCTATCACCATCCCCTCACCCACATCTGCATGCCTATCCCCGCCCCCTCACCCACATCTGCATTCCTATCCCCATCCCCTCACCCACATCTGCATGCCTATCCCCGCCCCCTCATCCACATCTGCATGCCTATCGCCACCCCTTTACCCACATCTGCGTGCCTCGCGGTGATTAGTCATGTGGATGTAAAGGAACACCCAGTTGGATGGATCTCCTAGGAGATCCGTTGTGTAACACACATGTGCGCTGCCAGAAAAACACACGACTTCCGCAAAAAGCTTGTGCAAGAAACGCGCCGTACGCTAATCAGGACCAGGCTTATAGAGTATACAGGTTGTTACTATACAGGACACTACTGTATCAGCAAAGTTGTTTATTCCAGGGACTGTGTCATGTGTTGGGACTTTTCTGCGGTCTCCCATCAGGACGAGCGCTGACATCTCCTGGTTATACATCAAGCTGTGTGCATAATGTTTCCAGGGGGCAGATCATATGTAGAAATCACTGAACCTCCTCTCTCTCTCTCCTCAGATTTACTGACTCGCCCAAACTCTCATTAAAAATGGATGACAGACCGCAGCCAAGCAGAACATCTCACATGATGCCAAGGTCACAGCTTCCACCGGGTCACATTCCACAGTCTCCAAACATCTCCTGGGGACAGCCCCGGATTCCTCATACTCTACAACACATCCTGCAGCATCTTGTCACCTCCTGCCTGCAATACTCTGCAAGTACCACAAATCCCAGCAGCTCCTACTCGCATGGGACTGCACCGAGGCTTCAGCTCAGAAAGGGGAGTGGCCTTTAGGGAATTTGGATGTGGCCTTCATGGAATGTGGGTGTGGCCTTCAGGGAATTGGAAGCCACTCCCATCGCACGCTAGGAGTTCCTTAAGATTTTCACACCAGCCCCGTGTAAAATAGGGGCGTCTCATAAATTTGCGTAAGGGTTTGGACACGCCCCTTCCTGTTCTATTTATATACCTCCCACACTATGAGCATCGCAACCCAACCAACCTGTAATCGGAAAAGAATTCCGAGTCCGATCGTGTCTGTGCACAGGCTGACGCGGTAGCGAAATGACAACAGACGCTTTTTCTGAGTGCGCATCCCATGTGAAGTCGTCACACATGTGTACATACATGTTTTCACAACCACATGATCAGCAACATACATATAAACACACATAAAGGTCCAGTCACCGACCCTGCTCCAAAAACTCCCCATCATATAAATGTAGCATCGCCTACGGGACCTTGTATGCAGATCAGTTCCTAATATGTCCCTTTAAAGGTCACAACAGCCGTGTCGGGAGGTGAATCATTGACTCCAGAGCTTGTTTCATGGGTTTGGCTTCACGTAAACATCACTGAACAAGTTACAGATCAGAGGTCATCGCAGAGACTCCGCTGCTACAGAATAAACGTATTAAACTTCGGAAAAGGAAACGTGGAGATGTTGCCCGTAGCGTCCAATCATATTCTAGCTGACATTCTCCTTTCTTGCAGATTAGTCATTCTAGCCCTGTGGCCCAATTCAATTCAACACGAAGCCCGCATTATTTTGGTTGTGAAGCTAATTGCGCTTAAAACCGACTATTATGGTAGCCAAATGTCGCGTATTTTAATACACACCTCTATGGGGTGTGTATAATAATCCGCAAAAGAAATTCGCACAATTAGCTTTGCAACTAAAATAACACTGGTTTCGCGTTACATTGAATCAGGCTCTATGGGCCCGAGTCAATTAGTTTCGCACCGGCGTATTTTGCGGTGCGAAGCTAATTCAGCAAATTCTGTTTGGGCGACTATTTTGCGCACCCCATAGAGGTGCGCATAAAAATTCGCCCATTTTCCATTTTTCATACCGCGTTCCTTTTTCCGTCATCGTGGCTAATTGAATCGGGCAAGAATCTTAGTCACGTAATCTACGAGAGCGCCACCTAGAGATTTCATGATCCGGGACGGTCAGAGGAGACGTTTGGTGTGTCCGTACATTATCGCCATTTACACAAATGTCCTATGGCCAGATAGAATCAGTGATCTCAATCTCGGTTATACATGATAACAGATAAAGGACGGCATCCAGAATTATGATCACACTGCGTCTAGAGGTCCAAACACAGCGACTGCATGATACCAATATCAGATCCCCGCTGTATACGCACATCACACCGTGTACCGACAGATAGACCCCGTCCTAAAACCTCCAATCTGCTCCCTTTTCAAATAACAACAGAACAGAATTGAGGAACTTGTGACTGATCGAATCTGTGTACATTAAAATACTAAGCCTTTAGATCGAAGCCCTGGATCGCGCAAATTGCGTTCTGATCGTGGCTCTCACAGCATTCACATACACAACAGCGGGCGGTTTCCAACACAAGCAATCCAAAAACGATGATTTTATCTGGACCCTGTACAATGATATTAGTGATATCAGATATCTTTAAAAAAAAATAGCAATAAAATAAAACCTAGACACAATCGCTTGTAAAATTCCGTATGTTCCCTGTAACCATTAAATACACCAAAACCACGCAAAATTCAGGCGCTACGTAAGTCCCTCCCGCCCACCTCCGTTTTTTCACCTGCCTTGATCATACCAGCGTCCACCCGTTAAGATTTTGCACTGGCAGAGAACCCAGAAACGCCGCTGCCGTCTCTAACCAATCAATGTAGGCGATGGGGTGATTACAGCGCTCTCTGAATATCTTTATCCCGGATCCCTTCTCTTGTCCTCCCATATCCCCCCTCTCCATCCCCGGCCCTGTCCTCTGTCACTCAGCTGTTCGGCCGGATTCCTGGCATATCACACCGGCCTCCTGCGCTTGGGGAGAAGATGAACTATTTTGGGTTCTTTATCAGTTCTTGGCTGAGGCTAAATATAGAAACAGCCGCTATGTCCGCGGTGTCCTTGAGCTCATTTATGGTGCGACGGTCGCTGTGCACAGGAAGCCGGTGATTTGGGGATAAAAGAGAAGGAATGTGCTCTATAAAACACAAGAAAATAAAGAAAATCTGACATAGAACAGAAAATGTATCCGACATACAAAGGAAAATGTATCCGACCAACTCTGGAAACACACAAATCATCACATTACTAATGGAGTCATTGTTCTTGTTTAACACAAAAGAGACAAAATAAGTCTACATCATGTCTGTGACAAGGACCTCATATCACTAATATCAGCCCTGTCCTTACTAACACATCATTTTCTCCTGATATACTCTGCGCTGCTGTGGCCCTGCTCCTACTACTATATAACTCTCAATCATCTCCTGATATAATCTGAGCTGCTGTGACCCTGCTCCTTCCACTATATAACTCTCACTCCTCTTCTGATATACTCTGTGCTGCTGGGACCCTGCTCCTTCCACTATATAACTCTCACTCATCTCCTGATATACTCTGTGCTGCTGGGACCCTGCTCCTCCCACTATATAACTCTCACTCACCTCCTGATATACTCTGTGCTGCTGGGACCCTGCTCCTTCCACTATATAACCTGTGTGCATTGTGTTGTATTTTGAATTTTTGTGTTTTGTGTCTCCCTCTACCGATGATCCCAATCTTCAAATAGTGTTTCATGCAGCACAAAGTTCTGGATTGTGAGGAATCAGTCACCTCGGCACTTCTGGCCTGACTTGTATTAGTGAGAAATAATTTCCATGTGACAGGGGGTGTGGAATGGCGACCAGTGATTAAATACCAGTCATGTCCGTGCTACACCAACACAGTACCTGATCGGTGATCTGCATACACACACACACACACTAGTTCACGGGATAGATTGTAAGCTCACTGGAACCATAAACAATGTGGCCGATTTTCCTGAATCCTTTGTACAAAAGGCACAAAATATATTTCTTATTGTAACAAAATGTGAAATCATTTTGATATAACATCCTCGTAGAAAACTTCCCCACGTCCTAGAAATCCTGTGCGTGAGGGGAGGAGACTGGGTGTTATCATCATTATGCCATTATCTGGAAGCTGATGGAATCAGGAGAATAAGACGCTGAGGTCATACAATCACATGGCGCCAATTCCTTTAGAGAGACACAGACGATAAATATCCCGCCATGAGTCGGTCATGTGACATGTGCCACACATTGTCAGGCCCCCCGGCAGAAATGATCCGGAGTCACCCAGAGCCGGCATGATAAGTGACGCCACAGGCTATGGATGAATCTGGCAATGGCTACACCGATCAGTATATGATGGCCAAATGTGTATGGATTATAGACAGGTATATATAGCTAGCCCTAGAAATCATCTTCATCATTATTATTATTATTATTAATAATGTTTATTTATAAGTTATTATTATTATTATTAATAATGTTTATTTATAAGGCATCATATTGAGTCCGCATCGATGTACATGTACCAGCTCAGACACAACATGGACACAGAGTAATGATAAACACGCCGTACATACAGACAGCCCGAGGGACAAGTGACAGCAAGATCAAAATACAAAATAATTCAAGTATCAATGCAGGGGGGAAAGATGGGACCAGGGGAGGAGGAGGACAGGCGGTCCTGCTCCCAAGAGCTCACAATCTACAAGGTGGTAGGAGACCAACAGGAGACATTATTATTATTAGTATTATTATTATTATTATTAACGCTTTATATAGCGCTACAAATTGACTGCAGAGCTTTACATAGAACATTAGGCACACACATCAGTCCCTGCCCTAATGGAGCTACATACTAAGGTCCCACTCACACATACACACACACATACACACACAGACATATACACACACAGACATATACATATACACACACACATACACACACACATACATATACACACACAGACATATACACACACACATATACATGTACACACACACATACACACACACACAGACACATACACACACAGATTAGGGTTAACACATGTCTAGCGTTCATCCATAACGTCTTGTCATCTGATCACTGATGTTCACTCATATTGTAGAATAATGAAACCATCAATATACCGTTACCCGGCCATTACCCGTCTCGTTTACATTCTTCCCAGTAGCCAGACAAGGAATCCATCATTCTGTCGCTAATAACAATCAGCATAGAAAATAACCCAACGGCAACTCAGAACAGAAGGTAGAGAGTCTGACAGAAACGGCAATCACCACAAAATGCCAAGACGACAGACGGAAATCACACAACAGGAATCATGCCGACACGTGGAAAACTGATATATACAGATATCAGACAGCCGCACAGTTATGAGACATTTGTAGAGTTATAAGACAGTTGTAGAGTTATGAGACAGTTGTAGAGTTATGAGACAGTTGTAGAGTTATGAGACAGTTGTAGAGTTATGAGACAGTTGTAATTATGAGACAGTTGTAGAGTTATGAAAAAGTTGTAGAGTTATAAGACAGTTGCAGAGTTATGAGACAGTTGTACAGATATCTGACAGTTGAACAGATGTGAGATAGTTGTAGAGTTATGAGACAGTTGCAAGTACGTGACAGTTGCAGAGGAATGCGACCATCTCCTTCAGAATCTGACCAATGGAATTAGCATAATCTCCTTGCACTGACCTTGTTGCCTCCGGGGGCACGATTCTCTCCCTGATCTTCCTGCACAGAGATACTCAGCCTCAGAGGAGAACCTTGCAGTGGGATGTTATCAGCGGCTGTGCTGTGAGCAGGATCTATCAGTCCCTGTTACTGGACACACAGTCACTCCTGCTCCAGCTGATCACTAAGACTCTTAAGGTATCTGCCTCCCCCATAACAGCCAGACAATAGGACCCTTTCAGAACCCTCCCCTGGGACAGAGAAAGGCTCTTATGTGTAGAATGTAGCTGGCTGTATATATAGGATACCCCAGGGGAAAGGCTGATAGGGGCAAAGAGCTGAGATAAGCAGCATCTCCCGGTGCTGAGACGTGTGATGTGCTGGAATGTGAGCACATGAGAGGGGGCTCCGAGGAGATGGAGGAGGAACACAAGCATCTCAGTACATAACGCAGACTGCCAGAGGTCAGGCCATTAATATATACTAATAGAGACAATAAAGTAAGATGGACATTTTAGTAACATTATTAGAAACCACCTATTTGTTTCCATTTGGCCTGAAAATATCAGTGGAGTGAGATAATATTTATCCTGTGATGGTGGACCAGAGGTTAAGAATATAGGAAGCTTCTGCAGCAGAGTAACATTCCCTTCACTCTACTCTGCATTCTATCACGACTGCTTCATCAGACATTAGGCACTGCCATGGGCCCCTACCTCGCCCTCAGCTTTGCTTATCTATAGATAGAAATTCTTGGGGTGGAAAATTAAGTTGGGACTAAACAGACAGATACAATTGCCATTTTGGAGGCATAAGCCATATTGGACTATTTTCAGAATCAGGGGGATAACACAATGATTTGTGCAGTTAAATTTTGAAAAGATCAATATGGTCAGCTGTCTTTTAATTCAACGGTCTCATTACAAGGGGGCGAAGGCCCATTGGTTCTACGCAGATAAACAGAACTGAGATATTCACCACACTAAAACACATGTCATTCAGGGTTGTAGAACCATTGCAAAACACCATAGAAATCACTTTGATCAATCTCCCCCAAAAATCTGGAATTTTATTTTCCAGTCCAGTTTATGGACTTCTATCCTTCTATCATATTCCCCTTTCCCTCCTGTACCTGGTTATATCCTTCTATCATATCCATCTCTCCCTCCTGTACCTGGTTATATCCCTTCTATTATATCCCCCTTTCTCTCCTGTACCTGGTTATATGATATGCCCCCCTCCCTCCTGTACCTGGTTATATAATATGCCCCTCTTCCTCCTGTACCTGGTTATATGATATGCCCCTCTTCCTCCTGTACCTGATCATATCCCCCTCTCCTTCCTGTACCTGGTTATAAGATACCCCCCTTTCCCTCCTGTACCTGATTATATCCTTCTATCATATCCACATCTCCCTCCTGTACCTGGTTATGTCCTTCTATTATATCCCCCTCTCCCTCCTGTACCTGGTTATGTCCTTCTATCATATCCCCCTCCCCCTCCTGTACCTGGTTTTATCCTTCTATCATATCCCCCTCTCCCTCCTGTACCTGGTTATGTCCTTCTATTATATCCCCCTCTCCCTCCTGTACTGGTTATATCCTTCTATCATATCCCCCTCGCCCTCCTGTACCTGATTATATCCTTCTGTCATATTCCCCCTCTGCCTCCTGAACATGGTTATATCCCATTCTATCATATCCCCCTCTCCCTTCTGTACCTGGTTATAGGATACCCTCCTCTCCCTCCTGTACCCAGTTATATCCTTCTATCATATCCCCCTCTCCCTCCTGTACCTGGTTATATCCTTCTATCATATCCCCATCTCCCTCCTGTACATGGTTATATCCCTTCTATCTTATCCCCCTCTCCCTCCTGTACCTTGTTATATCCGTCTATCATATCCCCCTCTCCCTCCTGTACCTGGTTATATCATATCCCCCTCTCCCTGCTGTACCTGGTTATATCCTTTCTATCATACCCCCCTCTCCCTCCTGTATCTGGTTATATGATATGCCCCTCTCCCTCCTTTACCTGGTTATATGATATCCCCCTCTCCCTCCTGTACCTGGTTATATGATATCCCCCTCTCCCTCCTGTACCTGGTTATATCCCTTCTATCAATCCCCATCTCCCTCCTGTACATGGTTATATCCCTTCTATCTTATCCCCCTCTCCCTCCTGTACCTTGTTATATCCGTCTATCATATCCCCCTCTCCCTCCTGTACCTGGTTATTTTTCCATCTCCCATATCCCCCTCTCCCTCGTTTACCTCGTTATATGATATCCCCCTCTCCCTCCTGTACCTGGTTATATCCCTTCTATCACACCCCCTCTCCCTCCTGTACCTGGTTATATGATACCCCCCTCTCCCTCCTGTACCTGGTTATATGATATCCCCCTCTCCCTCCTGTACCTGGTTAGATGTCTCCTATCCTATCCCCCGGGACTTGCAGTGTGGTTTGTACAGGGGCTTTGGCTTCTGTCGGGCACAGATATAATAATACAACCTTGGTCTATCATGTATAAACACTATACGATGAATGGAGGACATTCCAAGCCCTGCCCTGTACAGAGGGGAGAATATACAAATACAATCTACCATCTCCGGGCGTCACGGAAGGAACCTGGAATCTGTTATCCACAAAAAAGAAAATAATAAAACAAACACCTCTGGATTTTACAAAGACAGAAGCACAAATAAAGGCGCGTCCCCCTCCCCCCCATGGGAGATATGAACCCGTCCAGCGTCCCGTCACGCTCACCTTTGCATACGAAGCATTTGATGTGGAAGTGCTTGGATTGGACGCGCAGCACTTCCCCTTTGCACAGTTCCCCACATTTGTGGCAGCGAATCACAGGCTTCTCCGCAGACTGTCCCGGCTCCTGGGAGTGGGCGACTGGAAGAGAGGGCGAGATAAACAGTTATAGAGCGTGTGACACATAAAGCACTGATCACACCGCCGGGTAACAATACATCATTTCCTCATTCTTTCTGATGTGCATCAATAGTGGAAACAATGGCCCTGATCCAGACTTGTGCACACAAACAAACTAATTCTGCATTCGGTAAAGTCCCACACGTGTTATTAAACACTCCGTATTCAAGTACAGCAGCCAATCACAATGCAGCGTTTCTCATTGCTGTGTGACATGGCTTCGGATTCGTTTCATTACGATGATTGCGTATATGCGGTCTTTAAAGACGCAATCTACATAACAAAACAATACGTAGGTTACTACGCATGCGGTATCGGTATTTTAAGACCATATGTGCAACACGTACGGTGTTGTGAATCCGGGCCAGTATCCGCAGCGCCATACAGAAGCAACAGAAAAGTCAATAGTTACATATACAATACGATTAACTAATGAAGGAGAGGGGGCCCATGGCAGCCCCTCCCCCTGCACTGCAACCCCGCTATCAGAGACTGATATCTTAAATCCATGTATGAGGGTACAGTATATGATATCAATATATCAGGCATATCGCTCATACATGGAGTGCTGGGAACTTTTTTAAGCTGTCAGCCTCTGGCAGCTTCTATCAGGCAGCAGACCTGCCCGGCTCCGCCCCATTCCCTCCTGCTTTACCTAGTCCCACCCATCCAGACTCATATCCCGCCTCTTTGCTATAGGGCACAAGTCTTTCATCTTCCGCCCCTGCTCTTGACCATTCCTCCAGTCCATCTAGATCATCAGTCATTTTGTTTACCCCTCCTGGTTTATCTACCCTGTTACATAAAGTATCTTTGTATCTGTAGAAAGTCATATGTTCTCCCTGATACTATGTGTATTATCACCAATAATAATAATAATAGCCCTTGTCCAAGTACAGACCCCTGGGGAACTATTGCTAGGAGTAGAGTGTCAGCTCTGCAGATCACTTTGATCCTTCTTTATGTCTGTAATCAGGAAGTGCGGATTATTCAGTTACTTAAGTGGAACAATGTGTAGAAGATTAAATAAATGACTGTCACACAGTAATGTCTGGGATAAATACTCCATACATTACATACATACATTACATGCGGATGTGGACATTTAATGAGAGACAACGCTCAATCCATCAGCCATTAAAGCTTCCGAAACAGAGAATGTAATTAGGCAGAAGACCAAGGAAAATGGCAAGAGGGAAGCAAAGGTATAATGTTCTGATATAGAGTTGGAATAGATGTGTCGCAGCTCAACTCTTAGACATCATGGGCCTGATCCAGAACTACGCGTCGGAGCGAATTTACGCGTGGCGGCGACGTAAAATCGCTGTTTAGAACGCACTGCGCATGCGCACCATAGAAAATACGCACATTAACATAGCGTAATTGTGAACGTATGGGCCATTCACGTATGTGTC
>WWET01001095.1:125992-143585 GCA_011038615.1 Limnodynastes dumerilii | reverse complement strand
GGTCACGTCCGCTATGTTAACGGACGCAGCTAAGCACGCCCATACTGTAGACTTTAAATACCACCCCCCGCCTCCTTCACGTATTGCAGACGTATTTTGGACTAACGTAAATTTGGCACGCCCACACGTAAGTATTTAAGCGAGACATACGTGAATCAACCATACGTTCAAAATTACGCTACGTGAATGTGCGTATTTTCTATGGTGCTCATGTGCAGTGCGTTCAAATCTGCGAATTTACATCTCTGCCACGCGTAAAATCGCAGGGAAGCGTGGTTCTGGATCAGGCCCAATGACTCTCAAATGCATAAAAAATCTATGTGAAATCCCTATTGATGATCTCGATCAATATGTGATAAGGAGAGATCAGGTCTGGTCAATGGTGATGGTCAGACCTGGGGCCAGATCAAGAACAACACTTGTGAGCGAATTTATGCGTGGCGGAGACGTAAAATCGCCTTTTGGTAAGTACTGCGCATGCGCAGCATAGAAAATACGCTCAGTAATGTAGCGTAATTGTGAACGTATGGGCCATTCACGTATGTGTCACGTAAATACTTACGTGTGGGCGTGCCAATTTTTCAAAATACGTCTGAAATACGTTAAGCAGGCGGGGGTTTGTATTTAAAGTGTACAGTATGGGCGTGCTTAGCTGTGTAAATACGTGTTGCCCATACGTACGTGTGCGGATCACTGCGGTTACATTGGCAAAAGTTAAGGTAGGGTTTGGAAAGCGTATCTTGAGAAAATACGTACGTTCAAGGGGTGTGCCTAGGGGAGTGTATAGAAGGTACGCATGCGTAAATACACTATGCGAGTAAACGTACGGCAAATGTAGTTCTGGATCTACCCCCTGGTCAGTAAACCCATTATGGACCAAATCCTGATCTACCTGCAATTTCCGTATGCACGGGAATCATTAAACTTACCTTACCTCCCCTGTCAATCCCCTACCACTTACATGTCCAGAGCCCAGCCTGAATAACTCTGCAGATGTGCATCCGTGTGAACGCAGGTCAGCGCAAATCTACCTTCCACCGACCACTTACCTTCATCTTCATGCCGAGCCCCGCCCCCGTCCGGCTGAATGCTTTCTACCCCCCAACAATCCTATCACACGACTTCATACGGCAGCCTGCGGAAGCCGGACGACCTTCTTAGGTCTGGTTCCGGATTTATCTGTGTACAGAGTTTGGGGATCAGTCTCCTCTCTGCGGATTGCCTGGATTATAGACACATTCCTGTCCCTGTATACTGTAAGTGTCTCCTGAGAGTCGCACCTGATTCCACAGCTTTAAAATAGTCTCTTTATCTGGGAGTGCGGCCTACCGGCCTGACTATACATGGCCATCGGCGCCCAGTGCACTTTATCCCAGCTTAACCCTCGCCAACGACTCCCAGAGACTGCCTTGCCTGTGCGTGTACTACAACCCCCATCAGGACAGGATTACTGACCTGGGAGATAATGATTATGGACTGGATCCAGACCCCTGCATGAGAACGTAGAATTTTAGCTGCTTTATCATTAAACCAGCACAAACGGGCAAAGCGGAGAGTTAACTCTTTCAGCTCCGGCATCTCTCCGCTGATTGGAGCACAATGGGCGCCGAGCGTATTATCGCTCAGCGTAAAAACTTTGCACTCCCCCCGACACTCCCTTTACTTTCATTTCCTTACGCCGGCCGAACCCTACCTTACCCTACCCTTCCCAGCGTCAGTACGAAATTTCGTAGCGACGCGCTGTTCGTAACTGGCGCAGCACGCCCATACTGTATAATTTAAATGCCTACCCCCGCCTATATTCCTTAACTCCAGCGTCCATACGAGCTTCGTACTATAAACACGCCCCTCCGTTAAAATGCAAAAGTATACGGACGACCGATTCTCAGCTACGAAAATCAGTGTTATTACAGGAAGTTGTCACTAGGCGCAAGCGCTGTGCAATTTTTCTGCCGAATTTACGCTTACAAACAGCGATAGTACGCAAGTGAGCGTTGTTCTGGATCAGGCCCAATGACTTTAAGAAACAAGAGATTTATGATTTACATTAATTAGAATAAAACTAGATCCGATCATTAAATTATCTACTAATTAAAGTCACAGGAAAAGAGCTAAAATAAAGAGAAATAATAATAAATGTATAGATACATATAAATAATACATTTATGAAGCCACAGAGATCCTGCCATAGGGATAAAAGTACAGTCCTGGCGTCTCCGGCGCTCTGTCGTATTACACTGCGCAGTACGTATTTCTATTGGATGGATTTTGGCAGTTAGCATGAGGTTTTGGGGTCCCCAGTTTTTGCAGCCTGCCCCCCTGATCGCACTTGGCCAGCGGTGTGAGCGCGAGCGATGAGCTCAGTCCATAGCAGACGCTGATGTGGTAAAAGCGAAGGCTGCTGACTGCGCTAAGCTCCCCTCTGAATGAAAGCTCCCAAGTCAACACTTTCCACTACACTGGTTCCCAGCCCCCCACCAAGACCGCAGAGGGGGTGGGGGGGGTCACAACAGAACATGGCTGCGTTTTGTGGACATTAAACTGAAATCTGGGACCGTAAACCAAGGAGAAGCGTCCCAGGAATCCCATTCCCCAGAATTCTCAGCCCGGAGACTGCGGCATAACCGAGGCCATAACCGAGGTGCCTGCTCAGCGCTCCCAGCCGGAGGAGGCGCCAGGAAGACCGCGGAGGACGGCATCACTGCGCCTTCTTACCCCGGGCAGTAGGCGTTACGCTTTTATTTATGGTTCTATGACAAAGGGTTCAGGAAACTTGTCTTAAGTTGTGGAACTACAAGTCCCAGAAATGTGATGACATTAAATTAATGGAGTCAGCACAACAAACACAGCTTGTGACACAAACATACTGAAACACACAAACACTGACTGACACACACACAATCACTGACACACACACACACACACACACACAATCACTGACACACACACACACACATTGACTGACACACACATATTGACTGACACACGAGTGACACACACACACGCACACACTAATTGACACACACACACACACACTGACTGACACACACACACACACTGACTGACACAGACACTGACACACATTGACACACACTGACTGACACACACACTGACACACTGATTGACACACACACACACACACACTGACTGACACACACACACACACTGACTGACACACAATGAGTGACACACACACACTGACTGACACACACACACACACACACACACACATTGACTGACACACAATGTGTGACACACAAACTCACTAACTGACACTCACACACACACACACAATAACTGACACACACAATAACTGTCACACACCCAGACACAGACTGCCTGTCACTATCTCTTCTTTCTCTCTCTCAGACACACACACAGTGTAAAATTGCAGGCAGGGCCGGCATCAGGGGGGGCTGCTGGGACTGGCGTCCCGGGCTCAGGCAGTGAAGGTCCCACCCTGTCTTCTACCACCAGCGCCAGTAATTCGGCGATATACTCACCCGTTTCTTGGTACTGCTGATGTCTTCAGGCCCACCAAGAGGAATTCTAGGCCCCAGTACAGAAACTTCTTGCCCCCATTTGTCAGATAATACATATAGTTTTGCACCACCAAAAGGGGTGTGTTCAAACCCATTGGGGGCGTGGCACTGAACAATATAAGTCCAAATGAAGGATAGATATAATGGGCCGTATTCAGAGCTCCGGCCGCAATGCAATTGAGGCCGGAGTTTTGAGAAATGTGCACATGCGCAGTCATTTTGTAACGTAATCTATGTTGATATACTCACCTGTTTCTTGGTACTGCTGATGTCTTCAGGCCCACGAAGAGGAATTCTAGGCCCCAGTACAGAAACTTCTTGCCCCCCATTGTCAGATAATACATATACTTTTGCACCACCAAAAGGGGTGTGTTCAAACCCATTAAGGGCGTGGCACTGAACAATATGAGTCCAAATGAAGGATAGAAATAATGGGCCGTATTCAGAGCGGAGTTTTGAGAAATGTGCACATGCGCAGTTATTTTGTAACGTAATCTATGTTACTTCTTGCAACGTAGATTGTGTATACACGGTCTTTAAGAGGAGGTGTGCATAAAAACCCACTCATTTTTGCTACCGTAAATGACGGGGAAAAAAACGCACAGCAAGCTTATTCCCAACATCGCGGCTAATTGAATCAGGCGCATAGAACTGTGTTTGGATCAGGTCGCATGGATCTGCGCATGTGCATATCGCAAAACCGAATTTTTACGATCTGACAACACAGTCAAACGCCCACTTGTCAGACGCCTGGATCCGAAGCGGTATAATTTCATTGTATGAAAGAGGAAAAATGGCAGCGTTGGTTAAGACCCCTCCCCCCTCATGTACTACTCATATTGGGCCTGATCCAGACCTACGCCGATGCGCTGTGCTTACTAAAGCACAGCGTATCGGCGTTCACTTTCCCCGACGCACTGATAATACAGGGACAGCGCCAATGCACTGATAATACAGGGACAGCGCCAATGCACTGATAATACAGGGACAGCGCCAATGCACTGATAATACAGGGACAGCGCCAATGCACTGATAATACAGGGACAGCGCCAATGCACTGATAATACAGGGACAGCGCCAATGCACTGATAATACAGGGACAGCGCCAATGCACTGATAATACAGGGACAGCGCCAATGCACTGATAATACAGGGACAGCGCCAATGCACTGATAATACAGGGACAGCGCCAATGCACTGATAATACAGGGACAGCGCCAATGCACTGATAATACAGGGACAGCGCCAATGCACTGATAATACAGGGACAGCGCCAATGCACTGATAATACAGGGACAGCGCCAATGCACTGATAATACAGGGACAGCGCCAATGCACTGATAATACAGGGACAGCGCCAATGCACTGATAATACAGGGACAGCGCCAATGCACTGATAATACAGGGACAGCGCCAATGCACTGATAATACAGGGACAGCGCCAATGCACTGATAATACAGGGACAGCGCCAATGCACTGATAATACAGGGACAGCGCCAATGCACTGATAATACAGGGACAGCGCCAATGCACTGATAATACAGGGACAGCGCCAATGCACTGATAATACAGGGACAGCGCCAATGCACTGATAATACAGGGACAGCGCCAATGCACTGATAATACAGGGACAGCGCCAATGCACTGATAATACAGGGACAGCGCCAATGCACTGATAATACAGGGACAGCGCCAATGCACTGATAATACAGGGACAGCGCCAATGCACTGATAATACAGGGACAGCGCCAATGCACTGATAATACAGGGACAGCGCCAATGCACTGATAATACAGGGACAGCGCCAATGCACTGATAATACAGGGACAGCGCCAATGCACTGATAATACAGGGACAGCGCCAATGCACTGATAATACAGGGACAGCGCCAATGCACTGATAATACAGGGACAGCGCCAATGCACTGATAATACAGGGACAGCGCCAATGCACTGATAATACAGGGACAGCGCCAATGCACTGATAATACAGGGACAGCGCCAATGCACTGATAATACAGGGACAGCGCCAATGCACTGATAATACAGGGACAGCGCCAATGCACTGATAATACAGGGACAGCGCCAATGCACTGATAATACAGGGACAGCGCCAATGCACTGATAATACAGGGACAGCGCCAATGCACTGATAATACAGGGACAGCGCCAATGCACTGATAATACAGGGACAGCGCCAATGCACTGATAATACAGGGACAGCGCCAATGCACTGATAATACAGGGACAGCGCCAATGCACTGATAATACAGGGACAGCGCCAATGCACTGATAATACAGGGACAGCGCCAATGCACTGATAATACAGGGACAGCGCCAATGCACTGATAATACAGGGACAGCGCCAATGCACTGATAATACAGGGACAGCGCCAATGCACTGATAATACAGGGACAGCGCCAATGCACTGATAATACAGGGACAGCGCCAATGCACTGATAATACAGGGACAGCGCCAATGCACTGATAATACAGGGACAGCGCCAATGCACTGATAATACAGGGACAGCGCCAATGCACTGATAATACAGGGACAGCGCCAATGCACTGATAATACAGGGACAGCGCCAATGCACTGATAATACAGGGACAGCGCCAATGCACTGATAATACAGGGACAGCGCCAATGCACTGATAATACAGGGACAGCGCCAATGCACTGATAATACAGGGACAGCGCCAATGCACTGATAATACAGGGACAGCGCCAATGCACTGATAATACAGGGACAGCGCCAATGCACTGATAATACAGGGACAGCGCCAATGCACTGATAATACAGGGACAGCGCCAATGCACTGATAATACAGGGACAGCGCCAATGCACTGATAATACAGGGACAGCGCCAATGCACTGATAATACAGGGACAGCGCCAATGCACTGATAATACAGGGACAGCGCCAATGCACTGATAATACAGGGACAGCGCCAATGCACTGATAATACAGGGACAGCGCCAATGCACTGATAATACAGGGACAGCGCCAATGCACTGATAATACAGGGACAGCGCCAATGCACTGATAATACAGGGACAGCGCCAATGCACTGATAATACAGGGACAGCGCCAATGCACTGATAATACAGGGACAGCGCCAATGCACTGATAATACAGGGACAGCGCCAATGCACTGATAATACAGGGACAGCGCCAATGCACTGATAATACAGGGACAGCGCCAATGCACTGATAATACAGGGACAGCGCCAATGCACTGATAATACAGGGACAGCGCCAATGCACTGATAATACAGGGACAGCGCCAATGCACTGATAATACAGGGACAGCGCCAATGCACTGATAATACAGGGACAGCGCCAATGCACTGATAATACAGGGACAGCGCCAATGCACTGATAATACAGGGACAGCGCCAATGCACTGATAATACAGGGACAGCGCCAATGCACTGATAATACAGGGACAGCGCCAATGCACTGATAATACAGGGACAGCGCCAATGCACTGATAATACAGGGACAGCGCCAATGCACTGATAATACAGGGACAGCGCCAATGCACTGATAATACAGGGACAGCGCCAATGCACTGATAATACAGGGACAGCGCCAATGCACTGATAATACAGGGACAGCGCCAATGCACTGATAATACAGGGACAGCGCCAATGCACTGATAATACAGGGACAGCGCCAATGCACTGATAATACAGGGACAGCGCCAATGCACTGATAATACAGGGACAGCGCCAATGCACTGATAATACAGGGACAGCGCCAATGCACTGATAATACAGGGACAGCGCCAATGCACTGATAATACAGGGACAGCGCCAATGCACTGATAATACAGGGACAGCGCCAATGCACTGATAATACAGGGACAGCGCCAATGCACTGATAATACAGGGACAGCGCCAATGCACTGATAATACAGGGACAGCGCCAATGCACTGATAATACAGGGACAGCGCCAATGCACTGATAATACAGGGACAGCGCCAATGCACTGATAATACAGGGACAGCGCCAATGCACTGATAATACAGGGACAGCGCCAATGCACTGATAATACAGGGACAGCGCCAATGCACTGATAATACAGGGACAGCGCCAATGCACTGATAATACAGGGACAGCGCCAATGCACTGATAATACAGGGACAGCGCCAATGCACTGATAATACAGGGACAGCGCCAATGCACTGATAATACAGGGACAGCGCCAATGCACTGATAATACAGGGACAGCGCCAATGCACTGATAATACAGGGACAGCGCCAATGCACTGATAATACAGGGACAGCGCCAATGCACTGATAATACAGGGACAGCGCCAATGCACTGATAATACAGGGACAGCGCCAATGCACTGATAATACAGGGACAGCGCCAATGCACTGATAATACAGGGACAGCGCCAATGCACTGATAATACAGGGACAGCGCCAATGCACTGATAATACAGGGACAGCGCCAATGCACTGATAATACAGGGACAGCGCCAATGCACTGATAATACAGGGACAGCGCCAATGCACTGATAATACAGGGACAGCGCCAATGCACTGATAATACAGGGACAGCGCCAATGCACTGATAATACAGGGACAGCGCCAATGCACTGATAATACAGGGACAGCGCCAATGCACTGATAATACAGGGACAGCGCCAATGCACTGATAATACAGGGACAGCGCCAATGCACTGATAATACAGGGACAGCGCCAATGCACTGATAATACAGGGACAGCGCCAATGCACTGATAATACAGGGACAGCGCCAATGCACTGATAATACAGGGACAGCGCCAATGCACTGATAATACAGGGACAGCGCCAATGCACTGATAATACAGGGACAGCGCCAATGCACTGATAATACAGGGACAGCGCCAATGCACTGATAATACAGGGACAGCGCCAATGCACTGATAATACAGGGACAGCGCCAATGCACTGATAATACAGGGACAGCGCCAATGCACTGATAATACAGGGACAGCGCCAATGCACTGATAATACAGGGACAGCGCCAATGCACTGATAATACAGGGACAGCGCCAATGCACTGATAATACAGGGACAGCGCCAATGCACTGATAATACAGGGACAGCGCCAATGCACTGATAATACAGGGACAGCGCCAATGCACTGATAATACAGGGACAGCGCCAATGCACTGATAATACAGGGACAGCGCCAATGCACTGATAATACAGGGACAGCGCCAATGCACTGATAATACAGGGACAGCGCCAATGCACTGATAATACAGGGACAGCGCCAATGCACTGATAATACAGGGACAGCGCCAATGCACTGATAATACAGGGACAGCGCCAATGCACTGATAATACAGGGACAGCGCCAATGCACTGATAATACAGGGACAGCGCCAATGCACTGATAATACAGGGACAGCGCCAATGCACTGATAATACAGGGACAGCGCCAATGCACTGATAATACAGGGACAGCGCCAATGCACTGATAATACAGGGACAGCGCCAATGCACTGATAATACAGGGACAGCGCCAATGCACTGATAATACAGGGACAGCGCCAATGCACTGATAATACAGGGACAGCGCCAATGCACTGATAATACAGGGACAGCGCCAATGCACTGATAATACAGGGACAGCGCCAATGCACTGATAATACAGGGACAGCGCCAATGCACTGATAATACAGGGACAGCGCCAATGCACTGATAATACAGGGACAGCGCCAATGCACTGATAATACAGGGACAGCGCCAATGCACTGATAATACAGGGACAGCGCCAATGCACTGATAATACAGGGACAGCGCCAATGCACTGATAATACAGGGACAGCGCCAATGCACTGATAATACAGGGACAGCGCCAATGCACTGATAATACAGGGACAGCGCCAATGCACTGATAATACAGGGACAGCGCCAATGCACTGATAATACAGGGACAGCGCCAATGCACTGATAATACAGGGACAGCGCCAATGCACTGATAATACAGGGACAGCGCCAATGCACTGATAATACAGGGACAGCGCCAATGCACTGATAATACAGGGACAGCGCCAATGCACTGATAATACAGGGACAGCGCCAATGCACTGATAATACAGGGACAGCGCCAATGCACTGATAATACAGGGACAGCGCCAATGCACTGATAATACAGGGACAGCGCCAATGCACTGATAATACAGGGACAGCGCCAATGCACTGATAATACAGGGACAGCGCCAATGCACTGATAATACAGGGACAGCGCCAATGCACTGATAATACAGGGACAGCGCCAATGCACTGATAATACAGGGACAGCGCCAATGCACTGATAATACAGGGACAGCGCCAATGCACTGATAATACAGGGACAGCGCCAATGCACTGATAATACAGGGACAGCGCCAATGCACTGATAATACAGGGACAGCGCCAATGCACTGATAATACAGGGACAGCGCCAATGCACTGATAATACAGGGACAGCGCCAATGCACTGATAATACAGGGACAGCGCCAATGCACTGATAATACAGGGACAGCGCCAATGCACTGATAATACAGGGACAGCGCCAATGCACTGATAATACAGGGACAGCGCCAATGCACTGATAATACAGGGACAGCGCCAATGCACTGATAATACAGGGACAGCGCCAATGCACTGATAATACAGGGACAGCGCCAATGCACTGATAATACAGGGACAGCGCCAATGCACTGATAATACAGGGACAGCGCCAATGCACTGATAATACAGGGACAGCGCCAATGCACTGATAATACAGGGACAGCGCCAATGCACTGATAATACAGGGACAGCGCCAATGCACTGATAATACAGGGACAGCGCCAATGCACTGATAATACAGGGACAGCGCCAATGCACTGATAATACAGGGACAGCGCCAATGCACTGATAATACAGGGACAGCGCCAATGCACTGATAATACAGGGACAGCGCCAATGCACTGATAATACAGGGACAGCGCCAATGCACTGATAATACAGGGACAGCGCCAATGCACTGATAATACAGGGACAGCGCCAATGCACTGATAATACAGGGACAGCGCCAATGCACTGATAATACAGGGACAGCGCCAATGCACTGATAATACAGGGACAGCGCCAATGCACTGATAATACAGGGACAGCGCCAATGCACTGATAATACAGGGACAGCGCCAATGCACTGATAATACAGGGACAGCGCCAATGCACTGATAATACAGGGACAGCGCCAATGCACTGATAATACAGGGACAGCGCCAATGCACTGATAATACAGGGACAGCGCCAATGCACTGATAATACAGGGACAGCGCCAATGCACTGATAATACAGGGACAGCGCCAATGCACTGATAATACAGGGACAGCGCCAATGCACTGATAATACAGGGACAGCGCCAATGCACTGATAATACAGGGACAGCGCCAATGCACTGATAATACAGGGACAGCGCCAATGCACTGATAATACAGGGACAGCGCCAATGCACTGATAATACAGGGACAGCGCCAATGCACTGATAATACAGGGACAGCGCCAATGCACTGATAATACAGGGACAGCGCCAATGCACTGATAATACAGGGACAGCGCCAATGCACTGATAATACAGGGACAGCGCCAATGCACTGATAATACAGGGACAGCGCCAATGCACTGATAATACAGGGACAGCGCCAATGCACTGATAATACAGGGACAGCGCCAATGCACTGATAATACAGGGACAGCGCCAATGCACTGATAATACAGGGACAGCGCCAATGCACTGATAATACAGGGACAGCGCCAATGCACTGATAATACAGGGACAGCGCCAATGCACTGATAATACAGGGACAGCGCCAATGCACTGATAATACAGGGACAGCGCCAATGCACTGATAATACAGGGACAGCGCCAATGCACTGATAATACAGGGACAGCGCCAATGCACTGATAATACAGGGACAGCGCCAATGCACTGATAATACAGGGACAGCGCCAATGCACTGATAATACAGGGACAGCGCCAATGCACTGATAATACAGGGACAGCGCCAATGCACTGATAATACAGGGACAGCGCCAATGCACTGATAATACAGGGACAGCGCCAATGCACTGATAATACAGGGACAGCGCCAATGCACTGATAATACAGGGACAGCGCCAATGCACTGATAATACAGGGACAGCGCCAATGCACTGATAATACAGGGACAGCGCCAATGCACTGATAATACAGGGACAGCGCCAATGCACTGATAATACAGGGACAGCGCCAATGCACTGATAATACAGGGACAGCGCCAATGCACTGATAATACAGGGACAGCGCCAATGCACTGATAATACAGGGACAGCGCCAATGCACTGATAATACAGGGACAGCGCCAATGCACTGATAATACAGGGACAGCGCCAATGCACTGATAATACAGGGACAGCGCCAATGCACTGATAATACAGGGACAGCGCCAATGCACTGATAATACAGGGACAGCGCCAATGCACTGATAATACAGGGACAGCGCCAATGCACTGATAATACAGGGGCAGCGCCAATGCACTGATAATACAGGGACAGCGCCAATGCACTGATAATACAGGGACAGCGCCAATGCACTGATAATACAGGGACAGCGCCAACGCACGGAGGCCGTCTGGGTACTTAGAGTTAATCAGCATTAACTTAGGACCGTATTCACAGATCCGTTTTTGTGGCGTATTGCGTGCGTATTTTTAGGAGCGGAGTAACAGCACATGCGTAGCACCTTTTTCTACGCAAATTACGTAGTATTTACGTGCGTAAGTACTTTAGGCACAGACTTGTGAATCGCACCTAGGGACATACGTACGGAGGGGCGTGGTTTTTATCTGGACGGTAGAAGTTAAGTGAAAGTGGGTGGGGGAAGCATTTAAATGGCATATGCGGGCGCAGTATGATAAATGCACACGTAAGTAAGTAACATACGTGTGTAAGTACACACATAGAGATAAGGGTGCCCAATGGAGGCGGAAGTTACCAAAAAACCCATCCAGCCGAGGGGAGTGTTATGGGTGTGGCCTTGCTACGTGCGTACGTAAAAATGCAGATGTAGTAAATACGGATCTCTGAATCCGGTCCTTAATCGCTAATGTTAATAAACAACTTAAAATGTCTTTGTATTGATCTCCTCACTATCTATTATCTGACTATTAAATAAATTTAGTGGTTTGTTTTTTGCTAATATAACAATTCCACATTGTAAGTGTAACCCTTAATGTGCCTGGTAGCAACAAGCTACCTGTGTAATGTATGTGAATCAGGGGCAAAACTGCTGATACAGGGGCCCACAGCCGTCATCACCGCACCACCGAAACTCCCCACCGGGTTACCTGGGTTATCATCAGGGCCAAAGCATATTTTTTTGCACATGGGCAACAGATCGCTAGTTCTGCCTCTGATGCTAAATGCTATTTATATACTTTTTTACAATTTTGCTTATTTTTTTATTATATTTTTTTAAACAACACATTTTGAAGATCATTATAATCAACTCTTTATATAAAACATTATTTTCATGTTTTATTTCATAAAAAATGACAAATATTTAAATAAATGAAAATAGAAATTTCTGTGGTGTTAAAGGTCTAATGGCATCAATAACATATATACAAGACGCATAGACAAGCACCAAACCTTACGTAAATCACTGGAGGAGTGGTCGAGGGTGACCTTGTCTTCTCCCGTGCGTATGGTTACTCCCGCAAGGCCTTTGCACTTGTGAATCAGTCCTAACTCCGCTGGAACGCTCAGACTGTACATTAGTAGCCTGTGTGCAGCGCATTAAACGTCTTGCCCCTCTAGCCACGCATACAGGACTCGTTATGTGCCGATGCGCAAATCAGTCCTAAGTAAGCCGTCCGTGTCTGCGAATCAGTCGGCCATGGTTTCCGTGCGTATGTTTGAGTTCTGGGCATGCTCAGTATATCTGCTCACAAAAATACGCACAGAGATTCTGCACTTACTTCAGTGTGAATCGGGGCCAATGTGAATGTACTAATAATAGATCGGATCCAGATTTCTGAGCGCGGCACCAGCGGGATCCGATATTATGGGGACAGCGCGTTTCACAGTCCAGGAGAGGGGTCGTCCTGTGTGATACCTGGGTCACAGTCACTGCACTGCATTCCAATAACAATGTGTGCGGGGTAACAGCACATCACAGGCACAAACCGGTCAAACAATGTTGTAAAGATGGAAAAGAAAGTGTAGAGAGAAGTTTACCAGCACCGCAAACACACACACCCAAATACACAAACCACAATTATACAACACACTGTCATCATATTATACACACTACTGTCATACAACACACACTACTGCCATACAACACACACACTACTGTCATACAACACACACAGTACTGTCATATAACACACACAGTACTGTCATATAACACACACACAGTACTGTCATACAACACACACACACTACTGTCATACAACACACACAGTACTGTCATATAACACACACACTACAGTCATATAAAATGCTGGTATCATACAATGCACACTACTGTCATACAACACACACTACTGTCATAAAATAATTAGTGTCATATAACATTCTATCATCATACTACACACACTTGCCATACAATATACTGTCATCAAGCAACACACACTCCTGTCATACAACATACTATAACCATACAACACACACTGCTGTCATACAACATACTATAACCATACAACACACACTCCTGTCATACAACATACTATAACCATACAACATACACTCCTGTAATACAACATACTATAACCATACAACACACACTGCTGTCATACAACATACTATAACCATACAACACACACTCCTGTCATACAACATACTATAACCATACAACACGCACTCCTGTCATACAACATACTATCATCATACAACATACACTCCTGTCATACAACATACTGACATAAACAGACAATATGTTGTCTTCACGCAACACAGCAGAACATACATAACACATTACATTCCTACACACACTACAGTCACAAAACTTATCACACACAATATCCAATACACACTCCTGTAATATAAAGTATTGTCATCACACACACAACAATACACAGAACATGTACAAACCAGCTATATAATACACCATATTTAATAATGTCCACAACAAAAATTCCTTGGTTACATTGTGTCACTTACCACAATATATCGCAATGTACACAATATATCGCAATGCACACATATATCGCAATGCATAGATTATATAGCTCACATATCGCAATGTACACAATATATCGCAATGTACACAATATATCGATCACACATCACAATGTACACATTGATATCGCAATGCATAGATTATAGCAGCACAGAGAAGCTGTCGCAGAGGGGATATCGCAGTCTGTGGATAGTACATATCACATACGCGGGAAATACCACTCACCTGTCCCGTCTCTCACCATATCCCCTCCGGATAGAGCAGGCTCCGGCGCACGGGAATAGGGAGAGAGCTCCGGCTGCAGGAGGCGGATTCTCCGCTCTGATCAGTGGACTCTGCTCTGAGCCGGCGGCAGCAGCTGCTGGAGACACATGTACAATAGCTACACCCTGCTCACAGCATCCACCCCCTGCCGGGGCAACGCCAGGCCTGCCCCTCTTCCTTCATGCAACCTCTGCCAGGGCAATGCCAGGGCAATGCCAGGCCTGCCCCCCCCCCCCTCCATGTAACCTCTGCCAGGGAAATGCCAGGCCTGTCCCCTCCTCCTCCATCCAACCACTGCCAGAGAAATGCCAGGCCTGCCCCTCCCCTCCTCCATGCAAACTCTGCCAGGGCAATGCCAGGCCTGCCCCTCCGCCTCCATGCAACCTTTGCCAGAGCAATGCCAGGCCTGCCCCCTCCTCCTAAATCCAACCACTGCCAGGGAAATGCCAGGCCTGCCCCCTCCTCCATGCAAACTTTGCCAGGGCAATGCCAGGCCTTCCCCCTCCTCCTCCATCCAACCACTGCCAGAGAAAAGCCAGGCCTGCCCCCTCCTCCTCCATCCAACCTCTGCCAGGGCAATGCCAGGCCTGTCCCTCCTCCTCCATGCAAACTCTGCCAGGGCAATGCCAGGCCTGCCCCTCCTCCTCCATGCGACCTCTGCCAGGACAATGCCAGGCCTGCCTCCTCCTCCTAAATCCAACCACTGCCAGGGAAATGCTGGGCCTGCCCCCTCCTCCATGCAAACTCTGCCAGGGCAATGCCAGGCCTTCCCCCTCCTCCTCCATCCAACCACTGCCCGAGATAAGCCAGGCCTCCTCCCTCCTCCTCCATCCAACCTCTGCCAGGCCAATGGCAGGCCTGCCCCCTCCTCCTTCATCCAACCTCTGCCAGAGCAATGCCAGGTCTGTCCCCTCCTCCTCAATGCAAACTCTGCCAGGGCAATGCCAGGCCTGCCCCCTCCTCTTCCATTCAACCGCTGCCAGGGTAATGCCAGGCCTGCCCCCTCGTCCTCCATCCAACCTCTGCCAGGGCAATGCCAGGCCTGCCCCCTCCTGCTTCGGCATGCAACTTCTGCCAGTTGGGCAACTGCAGTCTATACTCAGCATCTACCCCCAGACAGGGCAATGCCAGGCCTACCCCCTCCTCTCTCAGAATTCACCTCCTGCCAGGGGAATCTCCAATTCTCTGTTTAGAATCTACCTCCTGCCTGGTGGCAATACCAGGGAATGTACAGGGCTGTGCAGTATGTTGGGGAGGTATAAAGCACAGTTAATCATTGCATTATAACATTATAATCATTGCAGTGGGGTAATTAGAGATAGAGGGTGTCGATCTGGTGGAGACAGAAGGGCATGAGGGTATAGGAGTAGGCTGGCTTGAAGATTGGGGGTGGAGGGCAATGAAGATCCATAGGTGGGGGAGGGGTGTTATTATTTTTTTTACTATGGGGCATTACTGTGTGACATAATCATGTGACCTGGGGACATTACTGTGTGACAAAATCATGTGAATTGGGGACATTACTGTGTGACATAATCATGTGACCTGGGGACATTACTTTGAGACATAATCATGTCACCTGGGGACATTACTGTGTGATATAATCATGTGACCTGCAGGGCACATAATATGGGCCCCATTTGGGTTTTAATGGATGCCAGATATTCTATTTCCTCCCTTTCCCAACCTATAAATGTACAGAGGCCCCTGGACGGGGGAGGGTGGATGATGCTTAGAGCAGGTGTGTAGAAGGAACAAGAGCACCTGCAGCTGTCACACCTGGAGTCCCTCTCACAGTAAGTGACATTACTGCGCAGGACGGAGGGAGAGCGGCAGCGAGGGGAACATTAGGATGAGCGCAGGGATTGCAGAGTGTGCATGGAAGGAGGACGCCATTCACGCTGTAATCCTGAGCAATACAATATGCTATGCAGCGCTGGTGTGTTAGGCAGAGCACCGTGCTGGTCACGGCGCAGGGAATGGATGAGACGCGGAGCTATTTTTAGGTGATGGAAGGAAGCAATCTCATGCCTGGGCTATTAATAGAGGCTGCTGCATCGTACCATGCAGAGAGCTGCACATCCACAGACAGATGCAATCACAGGCCGCCGGGTCCTCATTCATGAATACCGGGAAGGGTGAGAGGCGTGTACAGAGGTCACACATCACACAGACCCAGCACCTGGACTTCATCTACTGTCTGGCATGCAGGGAATGCTTTCCTTATTACACACAGGGGTGTCACAACTTTTTTTTTGGGGGGGGGCAAGAATTTAATTGGGGGGGGGGGTGGCAAGAATTTAGCCCTCCCACTTCTGCCCCCTCTCATCTAGGTGCGCCCCCCTACTTTGTTGTGTAGCTTCACCAAAGGAGGCATGGCTAACTTATTGTGGGCGTGGTCAAGCCAATGGGGGTGTGGTCAACCCAGGGCCGGCCGTAGCCAATCTGGTGCCCTAGGCAAGATTTTGGCTGGTGCCCCCTAGCAGATAACTTCACAGCTTTTACACAATAATGTAAATGAGGTATCATTTTTTATTATTAAGGCTTATAGTATATAGATATAGTACACCGTATACCCC
>WWET01001095.1:98250-113078 GCA_011038615.1 Limnodynastes dumerilii | reverse complement strand
AACTCACCCGGCACAATAACCCATCCTATAAACTCACCCGGCACAATAACCCATCCTATAACTCACCCGGCACAATAACCCATCCTATAAACTCACCCGGCACAATAACCCATCCTATAAACTCACCCGGCACAATAACCCATCCTATAAACTCACCCGGCACAATAACCCATCCTATAAACTCACCCGGCACAATAACCCATCCTATAAACTCACCCGGCACAATAACCCATCCTATAAACTCACCCGGCACAATAACCCATCCTATAAACTCACCCGGCACAATAACCCATCCTATAAACTCACCCGGCACAATAACCCATCCTATAAACTCACCCGGCACAATAACCCATCCTATAAACTCACCCGGCACAATAACCCATCCTATAAACTCACCCGGCACAATAACCCATCCTATAAACTCACCCGGCACAATAACCCATCCTATAAACTCACCCGGCACAATAACCCATCCTATAAACTCACCCGGCACAATAACCCATCCTATAAACTCACCCGGCACAATAACCCATCCTATAAACTCACCCGGCACAATAACCCATCCTATAAACTCACCCGGCACAATAACCCATCCTATAAACTCACCCGGCACAATAACCCATCCTATAAACTCACCCGGCACAATAACCCATCCTATAAACTCACCCGGCACAATAACCCATCCTATAAACTCACTGGCACAATAACCCATCCTATAAACTCCCCCGGCACAATAACCCATCCTATAAACTCACCCGGCACAATAACCCATCCTATAAACTCACCGGCACAATAACCTATTGTATAAACTATCCGGCACAATAACCCATCCTATAAACTCACCGGCACAATAACCCATTGAATAAACTCATTGTATATGTCTTAGAGCAGAGGTTCTCAACCAGTGCCAGTAATACCACTAGTAGTACTTGAACCACTGTCAGGTGGTACTCAGGCCACTGGGCCACAATCATGTTAGGAAGTACGATACCAAATGGCTAAAGACACAATAAATAAAATTAAAATAAAAAAAAAATAAAAAATATCTTGGGGGCTAAATGGCAAATGTAAAAAATGCACATTAAAATCACTGCAAAAACATGTAAACAAGAACAAAAACCCTGGAAAAATATGTGTGGGCTGTGGCAATGTGTCTGCGTGATCTGCAATGTGGTACTTCACATGATTCCATAGCGGGCATGTGGTACTCCACCAAAAAAAAGGTTGAGTTCCTCTGTCTTAGGGCCTGATCCAGAACTACACCGCCCACCGTACTACATTTCTGCCGATCTGCGAATGCGCCGGGAAAATGTTGCCTGGCGTTATCCATTTTTCTAGGTGCCCTGGATCGGGCTTCCATAACTACAGCATAGTTACGGATGAAGGGGCGGCAGCTAGGCGGTGGGAGGTAGGGAAATTAGGAAGGGAGGGCTGGGTTAGGACATTACGTTGGTGTGGCCGGCGTAATTACAGACTGTTACTGGCTGAAGTTAGGGTAGCCTTCAGCTAGCACAACAGTGTGTAATTACACCGGCCACAGGGGGAGTGCATGCCGATACGCTGTGCATTAGTACGCACAGCGCCTCAGCATAGTCCAGGATCAGGCCCTTAGGGCCAGATCCAGACCTACGCTCGGGTGCGTTTTTACGACGTTTTTACTTACTGCGCATGCTTGGGGCAGATGTTACTCTCATGTTACGGTCTGAGAAACTGAGCGTATGAACCTTGATCGTCACAACTTGGTACATACGCTGGAGGGGGCATGTCTGCCATACGAAATCCGTAATTACGAACTGAGGGCGGGGTGAGGAATTTAAATTGTACAGTATGGGCGTGCTAAGCGTCGTAACTACGCAATGAGCTTACGGACTCCCGCGGTTACGCTCAGAAAAGTTAGGGTAGATTTTGCGGAGCGTAAGAAGGCAAAAGTAATGACGACCAAGGGGAGTGGCGAGCGGCGTGCATCGGAAGTACGCCGGCGTAAATACGCTACACACGTGAGCATTTCATGAGCGTAGGTCTGGATCAGGCCCTTAGAGTGTAAGCTTATTGGGCCGGGCAATCTGTACCACGTGTCTCATCTAATTGTGTGTTGTTTCTTTATATTATCATTGCCTCCTATGGCACCTATACCTGTAACATAATACAGGAGGCCAGTAATCCTCAACATACAAAAATCTACCAATCAATGCAGTCGCCCCCTGTACAATGGGCGATGATTCCCCAGGAGTCTCTATAAACAGAGCCCTTCAATGTAGAGAACTAGATCATGAGGGAATACAGGTTTCACCGTCCACCAATCACCGGCCAGCGCCAAAACCCTGCACTCCGAGGAATGTGATATCACCAGGATTACACACTCCATTTCCCCCATGGAATCTGCAATTACCCCGAGTACAGGAGCCGGCCATTCTCTGCTATTGTTACCCTCAACAGACTCCTTATTAATGGTCACAACCTGTAACAAGAACCCTCACTAAGTCACCTGAAGACAGAGTAAAGGCAATGAAGATGATCTGATGTCACATTGCTGCCGCTGCCAGAGGTCACAGAAATATGACAAATTATGTAAAAATTCAGCAAGAACCCTGTGCACAGTATCCAGGGCCTTCCCCTAGAGAGCGAGAGGGTAATTTCACGTCATCTTCATCTGCTCATTTGAGGAACCCCCTGATGAGAAATGCAGAGCATATAGAGGGGAAGACAATCAGAATGTGGAAAGCAGCACAAAGTAGAGTCCCAGCAGCACAGAGTATATCAGGAGATGAGTGAGAGTTATATAGTGGAAGGAGCAGGGTCACAGCAGCACAGAGTATATCAGGAGATGAGTGAGAGGAATATAGTGGAAGGAGCAGGGTCCCAGAAGCACAATGGACTAAGGGCCTGATCCAGACCTACACTCGCAAGTGATCGTACGCTGGGCGTAAGCGTAAATTCGGCAGAAAAAAACGGACTGCGCATGTGCATAGTGACAACTTCCGGTCGTTCCAAAGACCTTTTCGTAGCGGCGTTTCAGGCGTCCGTATTCTTTGCGTTTTTTCCGATGACGGGGCGTGTTTATATTACGAAGTTAGTACGGACGCTGGAGTAAGGGAATGTAGGCGGGGGGGGGCATTTAAATTGTACAGTATGGGCGTGCTTAGTCCGGTACGATCAGCGCATTGCTACGAAAATTCGTACCGACGCCGGGAAAAGTTAAGGTAGGGTTCAGCCGGCGTACGGAGGTAAAGGTAAGGGGAGTGTCGTGGGAGTGAAAGTTTTTGCGCTGGAACGATAATACGCTCCGCTCTCATGCGTAGGTCTGGATCAGGCTCTAAGACACAACAAGACTCAGAATACTGTGACAGTTTCCAAGAGGTGAAATGCGTTGTTACTGAAGTACAGTTTATTAAAATAACAATAGTGGCTATGACAGGATCAATTAAATATATCTGAATTATAATTCACTCTCCTCCCTGCAGCCTAACCCTAAAACTCCCCTTCCTGTAGTCTGACCCTAAGACTCCCTTCCCTGCAGCTTAACCCTAGAATTCCCATAGACTCCTACCCCTAAAATCCCTTCTAAACTCCCCTATAACATATTTCCGAATTAAAGAATGGTTATGTATGCCAAAAAATAAATTCTGCATATTTACACATTCATGAATAAAATCTTGTAATTATTTTCGAAATAGAGACAGACAAAAATGAGCTTTCGTCTGTCTCTATTTCGGAAACAGTATTTTCTGTACGGAGATGGCGTTCCCTGTACCGCGTGCCACAATCTAAATGTTCAACCACATGTAGCCTCTGACATGACAGGTTGCATCACATGACCACAAGGCACAATGGCGTGATGGATACTCTGTTACTGGTTATAGTATAGATGATATGAGAATTGCCCCCCTTCCTGCCCGCGCTGTGGGTGGCATTCTGTGGGGGCTCATCATTCTCCTGGATTAAAGTGATAGAAGGTGGCGAGACGATAGAGATCACATGAGTAACACCGCGCCAGCTGAGCCCACGTCCAGCCATCTGGAAGAGATGTCCTGGAACAGGACAATTAACCTGATCCAGAACCCGCCAAGAGGCAATATTCGGACCGCTTAGATAGGAAAACGCCCAGTCTTTGCAAGTTGCGCTTGTGTCCACTCTGAGCGCCGCAATCAATCTGTAATCTGCGAATTCCTGAGCCACCTGAGTGGGTGACTCCACCCACAGGGCACAGAATTCAGCTCACACAAACACCTCTCTGTGAGCACATTCCGGGAGCATGAATGATCCAGACTTAAGAGCGATTTCCTAAAGTCTACACGCAAAAGGCCACTCCCATGACACAGCCCTCTCACGTGTGGAATTTAGGTGACTTACGCGTCCATAACCCCATCTTAACTTCCATGTACGTAACGCTGCGCGTGCAGAGTGCCTAACCCCACCCATATTGCGTCAATTCAAACATCCGGAGAGCTGTCGCAATAAGCAAAAGCAAAGTATTCTCCCTGCATGCAGAGAATAACATTACCCTCACCACCCTGATATTCATCATGGTTGTACCCAGGTGTAACTTTCCACCCGATTTCCTCTTATCCTCGCACTCTGGATCCGGTGCATTATGTCATCACATGGGCTGTGGATTACACACACACACTGATTATACCGGGAGGGAGATTATTTGCAGGCAGGGGCGTCTTCCGCTACCATTAACCCAGCCTTTGCCGCCTTATCCCAGATGGACGCGGCACATTCTATGATATGAGAGTTATATACATTGAACTTGAGCCTCGGTAAAACGCAATACCTATTTAGTCTCAAAGCGCAAAAGTCATCAATCAGGAACTGCTAACCTGATAGTGAAAGAAAATAAATATAAAAAGTATATGACTTGTCTCTGTGCTTGCTAAAGTTTAATGTCTGGCTTAGTTATCTACATGATGGCTCTATTTTTATCATAGGATTAGTGATTATCTAATACTACCTATAAATATTCTTGTAATTTCAGGTATAATACCGTAGTTTTTATATTACTGTTGTTTTTAACAGTCTATGTCAATAAATTTATTTTATTACTTGAGGTTGTGGATATCATTGGGGTAGATCCAGAACTACGTTTGCCGTACGTTTATTCGCATAGCGTATTTTCGTGCACGTAAATTCGTTACACTCCCCTCGGCACACCCCTTGAACGTACGTATTTTGTCAAGATACGCTTTCCAAACCCTACCTTAACTTTTGCCAATGTAACCGCACACGTACGTATGGGCTAGACGAATTTACGCAGCTAAGTACGCCCATACTGTACACTTTAAATACAACCCCCCGCCTACTTCACGTATTTCACACGTATTTTGAAGTAATGTAAAATTGGCACGCCCACACGTAAGTATTTACGTGACACATACGTGAATGGGCCATACGTTCGCAATTACGCTACGTTAATGTGCGTATTTTCTATGTTGCGCATGCGCAGTGCGTAGAAAACAGTGATTTTACGTCTCCGCCACGCGTAAATTGGCTCAGAAGCGTTGTTCTGGATCAGGCCCATTGTCTTTAGCTGAGAGTAACTACGAAACTAGGAGCAGGTGACACTGTGAGGGAGGGACACAAATGCTGAATAGAGCTGAACTAGAAAGTGTCACCTCTCAACTCTAATCCACAACTCTGACTAGAATGTCAAAAGAAAGTTCCATCACTTTTTTTCCGCCATTATAAACATTTTAGAGGGTTTAGATAAATGAGACCTGAAATCTGATTGGTTGCTGCAGACAACTTCTAAATCCTTCTCTAAGGGTTCCTTTTTTTTTTTTATTTTTATTTTTTTTACAAATGTCCAGTTCCAGATCATTCCCATAGATGAAGCACATTTATAGCTATTTGGTTATATAGGTTCTTTAGATGGCAGAGAATCTGCGCCGGCGACGTTCTTCCGTGTCTGATTCCCAGCAGGAAATAGTTAAGCGTCAGGGAGAGGATTGCCAAATCTCTGCTTATTGTGGCACAGCGCCGCGTGGTGAGACAATGGCTGTTTGTATCTATAGCTTCTGCCGTGGTGAGGAACACGGGGACCGCCATTCTACCTGAGGTGGCCCTACGCCAGCGCCGCCTTCCAGAGCGCTCTCTCATCACTAATTGCTACACAGATGAATAAATTCCCATTTCCAATCAGTGTGGGGATTATTAGAATCAGAATTATTATTAATAGACATTCTATGCATGGATCAATGGTCAGCACTTATTATTCTATGACTTTATGACTCTTATTTCCATACTGAGGAATAATTCAGTACAGAACATTTGTATCAGCAGCTGAAATATAACTGTAGCAAATCATAAGACTGTTACATGTACAATGACTATGGATTGCATACAGAGTGTAACAATAACAGGGTTGCCGACTTTTGACAGCTTCCCTCCGGGAGATCACAGACAGAAGCTAGAAGAAATGTTGGTGGGGGCGTGGCTTAATGACATGATTTATGCAAATCGACTCATTAAGCCCCACCCCCTGACTCATACATACCCGTTTTTTAGCAGAAATAGTGATCTGGACTAGGCTTGATGACGCAAATTGCATCATCAAGTCGCCCCCTGGCCCTAGCAACACTAGTATACTAGTGTTGCTAGGCAGGGGGGCAGGACTTGATGTTGTGGTTTCCATGAAACCACGGACCTCAAGTCTCTTGCGGGAGAATTGCAGGCTCTCCCGGGATACCGGGAGAACTGCCCGAAATTTCGGGAGTCTCCCGGGCATTCCGGGAGAGTCGGCAACCCTGAACAATAAGAGGAAATCGGGTGGAAAGTTACACCTGGGTAACATCATGATGAATGTCATTGGGTTGAGAGTAATGTTATTTTTTACATGTAGGGAGAATACTTTACTTTTACTTATTGCAACAAAGCTCTTCCTCCACCATCACTGACACAGAATAAAGCAGCATAACACTTTTTCAAAAGGGCCATACGCTTCTAGCCAGTTCCGAACTGGCTGGGATATCGATTGCTTATGCCTCGATCAATCCCCAGAGCTCCGAAAGGTGAGTTTCCCCCATCCCGCTCCCTAACCTAAGTCTCCCCCCCCCCGCAGCCAAGTCGTCCCCTCCGCAGGCTAACCCTAAGTCCCCCCCATGCAGCCTGACCCTAAGTCATTCCCGCAGCCTAACCCTAAGTCCCCCCCACAGGCTAACCGTAAGTCCCCGGCAGCGGCGCTTCCAAAAGCGAATCGCATACTCACCCTTCGTATAAAAAAATATTCTGTGAGGGCTCACATTCGAAATATCACATGATACAGCGTACACACCGCCCAATCAATGGCCAAGCTCTTGGCTGCGCTGTGCAATTATCGCGTTCTAACAAATCTCTGCAGCAGACACATTGGGCCCCATTCAATTGAAGACTGCGTTATTTAGGTGGCGATGCAAATTCCACAAATTTATATCATGGATTTTCCATAGAGGTGCATATTAAAATCCGTGAATATTGGCTACCGTAATAGACAATTATATGCGCAATTTGCATCGCTATCAAAATAACGCAGTCTTCGCAGGCAATGGAATCGGTCCCATTGTCCAATAATTGTATAGTGAGTGACCAGCTTTAGTGTATGGTGGGGAGTGATATGGAGGCAGCGCCACCTCTCTGAGAACTAGGGGAACAGCAGGAAGATTGTAATGTCATTTGCTTGATAATATTGTACTGTTTGATGTTAGTTACAGTCTTGGTGTTATCACCGAAATATTCACTGTGAAGGCTGATAAGAGGCCCTCAGCCATCCAGTCTGCCCATTTCTGTATTGTTTTGAAACCCATAACAGCCCTAGACCCTATTTCAATGTACTATTCCACGTGCTGATGTCCTGATGGGGCTAGTCCACATTTCGGGTCCCCGTTCAGTAAAGTCATGTTCCCTCCTGTATCTGTTCATAGTTGGATCATTATTAAAGCTTTATACTTATTTGGGACAGAGCTCTTACCCACACCCCGGTCCCCTCCTTCCAGAGACAATTAGAGGTCACCTAGGCCTGTAAAGACTCCGCTATTGATGTATCCGTATGTGTCATACTGTGGATAACTTCCACCTATATAATTATCTAGGGAGCCCAAGCTTATAAACTACAGATGAAGTAAGAACACAAACAAAGGCCGTCCCAAGGAGCTCACACTCTTGATGGCATCAGTCAGCACAGAAATTCTATCTTTACTTATCCTGCACCAAATTCACCTACAGCTACAATAGGCAATAATGTCACTATAGCACCGCCTCTTTTTGTGATGAAGGAGGGGCTATGACTTGATCTGATATTCCAATCGCAATGCGTTTTCTGTGTTTGTAACTTAAGGGTACACATCAAGGCAGCCTACACTATTATTATTACTATAATTACTATTATTATTATGATTATTATCATTATTATAATTATTACTACTACTATTATTATTACGATTATTATCATTATTATTATTACTACTACTACTAGTATTATTATTATTATTGGGGCTGATTCAGAGTTGCACTTAAGCTGGCCATACACTACAACGATTATTGGTCCCAGCAGGGGGTGGGCCGATAAACGGGATACCATCGGCTATACCATTTTGCAAAGTAAGGGGTCTTATAATTCTTAAATCTTTTTCATGTAGGCAAAATACATTACTTTTGCACACAGAACTCAAATAATGCATAGTTTTATGTTTCATTTTATTAAATAGATTTCAGCTAACAAACTTCAACTCTCAAATATAATTTTGCTTTCACAATTAAAATTTTTCTCCCCTTGCAGTTCAGCATGGTATTGCTCAGGTCTACACTTGCACCTAAAAAAAGGTGTAAATGCAACTCTGAATCAGCCCCAATAGCCATTTACAAGTATTATAGGATAATGAAATATGCTATGCTTCCTAATGTTTAGCACTAGATTACCTAGTGTCTGCTTAGATTTATAGCAATTCTAATAAAGACCTATTACATACCCTCCTACATGACCCATTCCATTAAGTACAAAATACTCTACTCCTCAGTTTAACTGTCAGTTACTATGGTAACCTTTGTTGAAGAGGCAAATAGTTTTGTTTTTTTTAAATATCAGTTAATAGATTAAACCAGGTAAGTGAAAGTTGGAAGCTCAGGAGCAGATTAAATTGTACCTAATGGAATGGGTCATGTTGGATGGTCTGGTGTTACTGTACTTGCACACTACTCTATCGGCTGAAGAGCCGTTCTGCGCATGCGCCGGGCAGAAGTTGCCAGGCGTCGCTACGGCAACGCCCGATCGTGGATCGGGCGTCCGTAGCAGCGCCGTAGGGACGCTGGAGGGGGGCGTCCACCAGCGTCCCTACATTCAGGTTAGTGTAGGTGGGCAGGGGGAGGTAGTTTAATGAGGGTGGAAGGACGGGCTATGTGGCCATACACTCCTGTGCAAGCGTATGGCCCCTTCCTTACGCCGGCTGAAGTTAGGGTAGCCTTCAGCCGGCGTAAGGAAAGGGCCATACGCCCGCACAGGGGGAGTGTCGGGGTAAGTGAACGCCGATATGCTGTGCTTTAGTAAGGCGTAGGTCTGGATCAGGCCCATAGAGAGGAGCAGGAGAGAGAGGGTTAATGAGAGGATTGCGATTCGCCCCTGGGAGGGGAAGCAATAACCCAGGTCGTCATTTTCACCATAATTCAGAGATAATAATTTCCTGACATCAGATAGGAATCCCAGGAGCTGGAAGTCAGCGAGTGACACCTGAGCAGGACCCAGCCTGTCCTCAACATGTTATCCCAGAGACAGGAGTGTCAGCAGCCAGGGTGTGGGAGGAAGGTGGAGACCATCGCCGAACAGCTACCAGATCCACCACCCAACTCCTGCAAGAGACCAGAGACTCAAGCAATCATTAGTGGCAGAGCTACTATGAGATTAATAAAGCTTTAGCTTCGGGGGCCCCTATTCCCAGGGGCCCTGAAGAAACTTTTTTAAGTTTTATTTTTTTTTTATTGCATATTTCAACAAAATTGATGGAGTTTTTAAGTGTGTTATTAAAATAAAGTTATTTTAGTGACAGAATCATAAATCAACGGATTAAAGTACTTAATGCTGACCTTAGGACCTCCCTGATCAGTGCTGGCCAGCAGACACTCTATCTACAGCTCTGGCCAGAGGATGGCGCTAATGATCCGGCCGGGGGCAGTATAGAGGCTGCTGTCACTGTCACTGTGTGCATGGAAGGAGATAACAGCGGTTACACAGACCTCATTACTAATGGGAGGGAGCTCATTGTATGGCCCATTTTCCAGGACACCCCCCCACGGTCTCTGTATAATAACTGAGAGACCGGTGTAATGGTATACTGTATAATAATTGAGAGACCGGTGTAATGGTATATGTATATACTGTATAATAGCTGAGAGACGGGTGTAATGGTATATAATAACTGAGAGACCGGTGTAATGGTATACTGACTGAGTACTGGACAATGGTGTATAATAAACCTGTACCGATAGATCTACACCAGATGGATAATTGCTTAGCCAATTAGACAGGAGACAGACATGTTGATACAATGTAGTTATCTGTTCTGACCCTGAGACATCAATGGTCTCCGAGGTCACTAAACGCTGCATTGATCGCTTCCTGTCATTACAATGATATGTGATGGGAGTCCGGCCACTAGGCCCTGTCTAGCCATTTGGACTCCTTGTGCTCCTCCACCCACAGAGAGAGAGAGAGAGTCAGCTCTTCAGCCCAAGTCACCCCTTTCCTCACAGCACAGAACCCCCTATTCCAGTAAATCTACAAGGTCCCCGGACTCCGGACATTATCCCCTCTTTGTGACTTCCAAGGAGTTATTGCAGTAGTTTTAGTCCACGTTTTATTTAGAGGATATGTTACAATCTCCGGAAATGGTGGCGGAGGAGGAGGAGGAAGGGGGGGGGGGGGATTTTTAAAGCTCTACTGTTATTTATTATCAGATTGTTATATAGCACCAGCATATTACACAGCGCTATACAATAATATACAATCATTATAAGACAGACTGGGGTTAAGAGGGCTTGGCTGATAAGCTTACACTCCATAGAACAGGGAGGTTTATATAGGAGGGTAATCACAGACAGACTGGGGTTGAGAGGGCTTGTCTGACCAGCTTACCCTCTACAGGACAGTAATGTTGATTCCTGAGGGTCAGTGCTACACATCACAGCCAGGGCACAGATAGCAGTGGTGATGGGCTCTCTGAGCTCTATGGGCTGGATCCAGACTTAAGTAAGGGCTTGAAATTAGTTACTCCTGGGCTAAACCATGCTGAATGCAGGGGGAGTCAAGTTAATTGTATTCTTTGCATGCAGGGATATATCCAGGGGTGTTTTAAGAAGTGAGGGGGCCCTTGTGCAGGATTTGTACATGTCCCCCCCATCCCTTACCTGAGACAGGACTGTCCCGAATTGCAAACCTAAAAAGGGGCGGAGACTAACTGTGCTGTAAGCTCCGCCCCTTTTTCGGACCGCAAATGGGGACAGTCCCACCGCAGGGGAAGGGGGGCTAATTCGGCATCTATTTCTTCCCTCCGGAAGATCTTAGAGGGAAGAAATAGATGCCGCATGGCCCCCCTTCCCCTGCCAACCCTGGGTGCAGGATGAATGCCACAGGGCCCCCTGTTCTGAGGGGCCCATGTGCACTGCACACCCTGCACCCATTATAGATACGCCTATGGAGACTCAGGTACCTATTATCCTTGTAATCAGCACTGCCACTCTCCTCTCCAAAATTGTCAAATATTTGGGCATTCCCACTAAATATGGAAGAAAGAATCCTTTTTCCCGTAGGCTCTCCAACATAAAACAGATGTAGCAGAATATATTTTGTGTCATTTAGTGTCTGATCTGATGGCAGGTGGGATGGCATGTTTTGTGTTTGTGTATAAAGCTGGGAGAGGAAGAACATTTAAATTATACAGTGACCAGACTGAGCACCTCCTGTCCTCTGTAGACTTATGATGCACCCCCAAGTGAAATTGTAGGATCTGCTCATGGATGCCCGGGCAGAATTTTGGATTAAAGGCATTGGGCCGTATTCAGAGATCTGTTTTCGAGGGTAGTTCCATGCGTATTTTAAGAATTGGATCAACTGTGCATGCGTAGTAACTTTAGTTACGCTATTTACATTGACTAAATGCTATTATTATTATTATTATTACACAGATACTGACCAGTGTTACTATCACACTGTTATTTATCATCTCTCATCTCTAATACTATTATATTATTATTATATTATTACATAGTTACTGACCAGCGTTACTATTACACTGTTATTTATCACCTCTCATCTCTAATACTATTATATTATTATTATTATATTATTACACAGATACTGACCAGCGTTACTATCACACTGTTATTTATCACCTCTCATCTCTAATACTATTATATTATTATTATTATATTATTACGCAGATACTGGCCAGCGTTACTATTACACTGTTATTTAGACTTTGGACAGGAAACATAACCTCTCAACTCTAAGACTGTTTGCAACAGATGAAATATGACTCCCCTGCAATCAACACAGTTTAGCCCAGGAGTAACTCATTTCAAGCACTTACTTAAATCTGGATGGAGCCCAAAATTACTATACTATCAATCTTTCTTATCTGATCCGTTGCAGTAACTTTTACAGCCTGTAGGTGACACTGTGGCTATGACCAGGGAAAGGATTTTAGTCTGCGACTAAACACTGTTTAAACACAAAACACAACAAGTTTTACACAACCTCCTGAATAGTCCCCATAACAACAATCCTCAGAGGATTACAATTCTGTCGCACAAAATCAGGTCAAAAGTTGAATTTCTTTCATGTTAAAGAATCCATTTTTCTCACCCATCCCGGGAGATATTATGAGACGGGTTCATGACGAGGGGATTACAGAACAAACACTGACCTGCAGGAGGAATGCAGGGCTTCCACGAAAACATCCCGGTAAACACAGTGAGAGTGTGTAAACATCCTACACAAAGCTGCCTATCTAAATACACCTCGCCCCTGCTATTATCTGCACAGAAACCCCTCTGTACCACGGATTTACAACAATTATCTGAGAGATTCCATTCCAGTAACACCTTTGAAGCCTTTGCCCCCCTCTCTCACATAAAACTCCTAATGTACCGACAGGAGGTGGAGCTGGGAATATATCGGCCACTCCCACTGCGCACCAGAGATCCAGGCAGTCACTGTGGGACTCGCAAAGCTCCTGTGATTGGATGATGTTATGTGGGGGGAGCAACCACTCCCAGCTTCTCCTCAGGGGCAGTCCCCTAGCAATCACTAATCCCTCCCCAAATGAAACTACAAGGACACCCAGTATTGCACGTCTGTCCCTGACGTTTCAGCGAATGAGAAAGAGGTCATCCCATGGATGAACCGGCGGTTTCTCATTCGCGGCAATCCAGACGCAAGGCCCCAATTTCTAGTCACCAACGTCAACCAGTATTTGTCAAGCCCTGACGTATATATATATATATATATATATATATATATATGAACTTTTGTACCATTGGCGCCCAATTTATGTATTCAGCTAGGTAGTAAGTTTTTTTTGTTAGGCAGATAGATAGTGAGTGTAGATAGGTAGTTAGGTAGTGTATATATATACTGTATTTATATATATAGTGAAGAAGTGCAGTACAGGGAGCGCCAATGGTACAAAAGTTCATATATATATATAAAGTGCACGTGCTTCATATGGTGTAAGCCAGAAGTAAAGTAAATGCGTACCAGATGTCCAATATGATATTGCCCGTAATGGTATCTTTCCACGTGGCTCTGGAACCTTTATATGGCAGGAAACTCATCCAGGGTAGTGAATAGGAGATAAAAACATAAAAGGCAATCTAGTGCAGTAATTTTTACACAAAATGTATTGCCAGTAATAATATAAAATATGCGTACATATAATCAAATTTAAAAAAAAGTTTTGATGCTTGGCTAATATTCTCCCTGAGGAAGTCCCATGGTAAAACCTGGACGAAACGCGTAGGAGAGCCGCTGTTTGCCTGAGCTGTGTGTTGTTACCCTGAGATTTTACTCAGATAAACTTTTTTAAATTGGATTATATGTACGCATATTTTATATTATTACTGGCAATAAATTTTGTGTAAAAATTACTGCACTAGATTGCCTTTTATGCTTTTATCTCCTATATAAATGGGTCTTTATGATCGACACAGAGGTGCGTGCAAGTGACACTTTGCAGAATGATAATACCACAAGTCACAAGCGACAGGTGCGAGGTTATTCCACAGTTACATATAGCAGGAACGTTGTCTATGTCTCGTGAGAGGATTCTCTGTTAATGAACAAAACACATGTCCACAATGTGTTGTGACATAAAAATGAAAATCTCTCTCCAAGAAAACAACTCATTTCCCTGGACTGTCGCAACAAAGTATAAGCGACATTTACAAGGTTAAACGTTCCTCCGCTGGTATCATAGAGCCGTAAAGTCTCAGCCATCACCATCGTCCTGGACGTAGACACGTTCTGTAGCTGCTGTAAGTGATCGGTGGAAATTGCTCTACCACCGCTACCGTTCTGGTCCACACTGGGATGACTTGCGGGAGAGCTTCCCCTTCCGTCCCCATAACGCCCCTTACAGCGCATTTCTCTATTGGACGCACATCTGACTCTGGATTGAGCCCAGAGAGGTGTAATAATGAGGCTAAAGGAAAGTGAAATAATTCTGCAGAAAAAAGAACATACTTAGATGTCGGAAGCTACTGTATGGAATTGCTGATCTACAGCCCTGCAAGTAGGAGAGCAAGGCACTCCCCCTGGGCACCCCCTGGGTACTCTCCTCTGGGCATTCCCCCCCCCCCACCCGGAC
>WWET01001095.1:64918-76188 GCA_011038615.1 Limnodynastes dumerilii | reverse complement strand
AGGACTGTATGGGATGTGTAGTGTTATAGTAGAGAGGACTGTATGGGATGTGTAGTGTAATAGTAGAGAGGACTGTATGGGATGTGTAGTGTTATAGTAGAGAGGACTGTAGGAGATAGTTACAGGTGTTTATATAGTGCTGTCAGATTACAGAGCGCTTTATGGAGAATATTTCACATTCAAATCAGTCCCTGTAACATTCTAACATCACTAACACAGACACACACACACATACACACACATACATACACATACATACACACATACATACACATACACACACACACACACACATTCGGGTTACTTTAGTCAGCAGCCAGTTAACCTACCTGCATGTGTTTGGAGTGTGAGAGGAATATGGAGCACCCGGAGAAAACCCACACAGACATGGGGGTGTATGTTAGTGATGTGAGAGTAGGGTGTAGTGCGGGTGTATGTCCGGAAGGTGGCGGCAGTGTGTACGTTAGTGATGAGTATGGTGTGAGAGTAGGGTGTAGTGCGGGTGTATGTCCGGCAGGTGGCGGCAGTGTGTTTGTTAGTGATGTATATGGTGTGAGTGTAGGGGAGTAGTGCGGGTGTAAGTCCGGCAGGTGGCGGCAGTGTGTATGTTAGTGATGTGTACAATGAGAGTGTAGGGGTGTAGTGTGGGTATATGTCCGGCAGGTGGCGGCAGTGTGTATGTTAGTGATGTGTACAATGAGAGTGTAGGGGTGTAGTGTGGGTATATGTCCGGCAGGTGGCGGCAGTGTGTATGTTAGTGATGTGTACAATGAGAGTGTAGGGGTGTAGTGTGGGTATATGTCCGGCAGGTGGCGGCAGTGTGTATGTTAGTGATGTGTACAATGAGAGTGTAGGGGTGTAGTGTGGGTATATGTCCGGCAGGTGGCGGCAGTGTGTATGTTAGTGAAGTGTACAATGGGTGTAGTGTGGGTGTTTGTCCAGCAGGTGGCAGCAGTGTGTATGTTAGTGATGTGTACGGTGTGAGTTGTAGGGGTGTATGTCCGGCAGGTGGCGGCAGTGTGTATGTTAGAGATGTGTAGTGCGGGTGTATGTCCGCAGGTGGCGGCAGTGCGGTGTATGCGGTGTGTAGCAGTGTGTGTGTATTGTGTAGCAGTGTGTGTATTGTGTAGCAGTGTGTAGTGTAGTGTGTGTGTGTCAGGCTGGAGCGGAGGCGGAGGCAGTTGTCGGATCTCTCCAGGTCCTCCCGGGAGAAGCTGCTCCAGCACCGGGGGAAGATGTTTTCTAAGATCACTTCCATCCTGCAGCAGGCCGTGGAGGCGGTGAGTGGGGCCCGGGGCTGGGGGCCCCAGGGGGGGTGTAGGCCGCGTTCCGGGGCCTTTACTGAGCAGGGGCCGGGGCCGGAGTCCGTGCGGCGGGGACACAGAGGCGGATGATGTGGCCGGAACTTAGCGACAACAACAACAACGACGATATGGCCGCAGTCACCAACCAACCTCAGGGTCTATATACACATACACACCTATTATATACTCATATTATACCTTATCTATCCCCCCGCACACCTATTATATGCTATCATATTATACCGTATCTCCCCCCACCTATATTATATACACTGACTATTATAAACAATCTTAATATACCTTATCTATCCCCCACACACACTTCTTCTATTATATATACTGACTTATTTACTATCATATTATACCTTATCTATCCCCCCAACACTTATCATATTATATTATGTACACTGTACATAGACTAATATATACTGTATTATACAATGTATCTATCCACAACACCTCTTATATTACATGATATACACTGTACAGAGTAGTATACTATTATATTATACCTCATATTTACCCCCATACCACCGACTTTATAGTATATTTTATTATATTATATATACACTGTGCACAGACTAATATATTGTATTATATGACATATCCACCTTACACTGGCCATTATTATATATACACTGTACACAGACTAATATATTGTATTATATGACATATTCACCTTATACTGGCCATTATTATATATACACTGTACACAGACTAATATATTGTATTATATGACGTATCCACCTTACACTGGCCATTATTATATATACACTGTACACAGACTAATATTGTATTATATGACGTATCCACCTTACACTGGCCATTATTATATATACACTGTACACAGACTAATATATTGTATTATACGACGTATCCACTTTACACTGGCCATTATTATATATACACTGTACACAGACTAATATATTGTATTGTATGACATATCAACCTTACACTGGCCATTATTATATATACACTGTACACAGACTAATATATTGTATTATATGACGTATCCACCTTACACTGGCCATTATTATATATACACTGTACATAGACACAGCATATAATATTATGCCACATACATACCCCCGTCATTATTTCTGAATGTTTGGTGAGGAGCTTTGGAAGTGACAGCGTCCCCAGACATTGTGACAGGGGCACCATGTTACACCAGACCCTGTGACAGGGCACCATGTTACACCAGACACTGTGACAGGGCACCATGTTACACCAGACACTGTGACAGGGGGCAGTGTGTTACACCAGACATTGTGACAGGGGGCAGTATGTTACACCAGACATTGTGACAAAGACATTGTGACAGGGAGCAGTATGTTACACCAGACATTGTAACAGGGGGCAGTATGTTACACCAGACATTGTGACAAAGACTTTGTGACAGGGAGCAGTATGTTACACCAGACACTGACGGAGCAGTATGTTACACCAGACATTGTGACAGGGAGCAGTACGTTACACCAGACATTGTGACAGGGAGCAGTATGTTACACCACCGCTCTGTCCTCTGGTTTAGTGATTCTATGCTCATGGTAAACTGATGAGACCTGTACCCACAGACCACAGCCCCCCTCTTGTCATGGGTGGCTCCCCCTCTTGTCATGTGTGGCCCCCCTCCCCCCTGAGCAGTGTTTGGGTCCCCCATTTTGTGTGATCGCAGTAACCAATCCTCTCCTTCTATCTCTGCAGCTGGCCCCATCTCTACCACTACAGGAAGACTTTGTGTATCACTGGAAAGCCATCACCCACTACTACATAGAGACGTCGGGTGAGATCTCCTTCCTGTGCGCTCTGTGTTCGCTGTGTCCTGGATCCTGATTAGCTTGTCTCTGGATCCTGATTAGCTTGTCTCTGGATCCTGATTAGCTTGTCTCTGGATCTGGGATTCCCGGATGCGCGGTGATCTGCATTGCATGGCCACGATATTCACACATAAACCTTAAACCCCTCCCCTCGCTCCAGCGGACCTCCGATAGTAATCCCTGCCTTACGTTTTCCAACTCCTGCAATTGTAAAATGGCGGAATGCTGATCTGTAGATGTGGCGCTCGTGTCATCTGTTGTGTATGCTGCTAATATGGGAAGTGCGATGTGTCATGTCTGGAGAGATCATACATATGTCATGTGATGCTGACATAAATATGCTGTTCATGCGTGTATCATTACACAGAGACAGCCAGGAGCAGAGGGGGTTTATTCCACTCCTATATGTGGATATCCAGTTATCAGCCTCCATTATGTCGTCTCTCTCCTCACACATCATAGGGTACCATGTCCATGCCGTGGTGGAGGACAATATTGAATAGTGCGTTGATTCCGTGCATGCATCTTATTGGATATTACATGTAAAGTCTCCCTGGTTACAGAGGAATGAGTGATAATCTGTTGTCTTTGTGTATTTCTGAGTCCAGCATTAAAGTCCCCCTATAATCAGAAGAACTAGACATAAATATTCCATGATATATTTGCGGGATGACTGTCTCCTCTCTTGCAGGGGGTCTCCCCCGGGGGGCGCTGTTCCTTTGCACTGTGTGTATTGAAGCATGTCTACAATTTGTTTTCCCCGGGTGACAGATGACAAAGCTCCCGTGACAGACACCAACATCCCGTCTCACCTGGAGCAGATGCTGGACATTCTGGTGCAGGAGGAGAATGAGCGGGAGTCCGGGGAGACCGGGCCCTGTATGGAGTATCTGTTACACCACAAAGTCCTGGAGACCCTCTACACACTGGGGAAAGCCGACGTGAGTTGTGCCCTGACTGGGCCCAGGGGGACGCCTGCATTCTATGTTTATCATGACTCGCAGTGATCAGGGCTGGAGACTTTGTATTGATGACAACGCGTTTTACGTGTCTTGTACTTTGTTCATTACACTTTTCTACACTGTAATGTCTCTAATCTCCTTCTCATAACGGCCCACACTGATACCGGATCTTTAACTAATTTGTTTTACTACATAATAACAGTGTAATATAATAATAATGGGCCTGATCCAGAACAACGCTTCGAAGCGAATTTACATGTGGCAGAGATGTAAAATCGCTGTTTTGAACGCACTGCGCATGCGCACCATAGAAAATACGCACATTAACGTAGCGTAATTGTGAACGTATGGGCCATTCAGGTATGTGTCACGTAAATACTTATGTGTGGGCGTGCCAATTTTACATGAGTCCAAAATACGTCTGAAATACGTTAAGTAGGCGGGGGTTTCTATTTAAAGTGTACAGTATGGGCGTGCTATAGCTGCGTAAATTCGTTCATGCGATGCGTACGTGTGCGTATGACTGCGGTTACGTTGGAAAAAGTTAAGGGAGGGTTTGGAAAGCGTATCTTGACAAAATACGTCCGTGCAAGGGGTGTGCCGAGGGGAGTGTAACGAATTTACGCGCACGAAAATACGCTCCGCGAATAAACGTACGGCACACGTAGTTCTGGATCTACCCCAATATGATATATAATAAAACATTGGTTAGTTGTGTGTAATAGTAAAGTATTCTCCCTGCATTTACCCAGGTGTAACTTTCCACCTGAGTCCATCATGCAGATAGTGGCAGGTTCTTCCCAAGCAACCAATGAGATTATAGCTTTCTTGCAGATGCAGTGGTGAAAGCTGCAATCTGATTGGCTGGTTTGGGTAGCGCTCTGTTTTTTTTTTTCATGCTGTGATGTAAGTTTTATTGTGCTCGTTTCTTCAGCGTTGCAGCTACCAAAGGTGTCTGTACGCGATACGCCATGGTGTATATTGTATTGTAACGTGACGCGTTTTGCTGTCTCCTTCAGTGTCCGCCGGGAATGAAGCAGCAAATATTGGTTTTCTATACAAAACTTCTAGGAAGAATCAGACAAACTCTGCTCCCGCACATCAATGTGCACCGTCCTGTGCAGGTAACCACACAAAGTGTCGCTTTATATAACAAGGCCGTTACTTGCATCACTGTGTGTTATGGAGTATCACGTGTGAGATTTACTTATCATATTATTTTATTGAATGTTGGTAACTTCCATGCTATCCGCAAATTACTATTATTCCATATATATATATATATAGTCTGGTAAGACCACCACGGCCTTAATCCTGTTCCCGTTGTGTGTGCTATAATGACGTGTGCTTCTCTGTATAATGACTGCAGGTCCTGGGCACGTTTTGGCGTTCCAGGGCTGACTCTGCAGAAGTTTTTGGCCATTTATTCACTTCATGTAAATCGTTTCCTTGTTCTCCTCCGTAGAAGCTCATCCGGCTGTGCGGAGAGGTGCTGGCCAATAGATATAGATATAGATATATATAAGTCTGCTAAGACCACCATGGCCTTAATCCTGTTCCTGTTGTGTGTGCTATAATGACGTGTGCTTCTCTGTATAATGACTGCAGGTCCTGGGCACATCCTGGCGTTCCAGGGCTGACTCTGCAGAAGTTTCTGGCCATTTATTCACTTCATATAAATCGTTCCTTTGTTCTCCTCCGTAGAAGCTCATCCGGCTGTGCGGAGAGGTGCTGGCCAATCCCACAGAGAATGAGGAGATCCAGTTCCTGTGTATAGTGTGCGCCAAACTGAAACAAGACCCGTATCTGGTCAACTTCTTCCTGGAGGTGAGCTTAGAGCCGCGATGTGTGACACCTGGGGTAGCGCGAGGTTGTACACAAGGGGTTACACCTGGGGCTGACGGATTATTTTGTTACGTGAAAGTGGCTGCGATTTGTTTAATCGCTTATTTCCTGTTTTGTCCCTTTTAGAACAAGTTGAAGACTGTTCACACTGCTGGATCTTTTAATAACCTCGCTAGAGGCAGTCATGTTGAGGTCACGGCGAATGACACGGGGCAGTCCCATCCGCCTGGGGCAGAGAGCAGTGGGGCATGTGCAAATGTTACCTCGGAGCAACCCAACGCGGCTGCCACCGCAGCGGACATCCCGGAAGACGGAGCCTCCTCCAATCACATGCAGCAGGACTATAATCTGGTTAACTCCTTATTAAACCTGACCAAGAGCCCGGTGAGTGCGTGACGCGGGTGCAGTGCTGGTAATAGGGGAGATTGCTTCCTCTGCTCACGGTCTCTATCGCCTCTTCTCAGGACGGCCGGATCGCCGTGAAAGCCTGCGAAGGGCTCATGCTATTGGTCAGTCTACCAGAGCCAGAAGCTGCCAAGTGCCTGATGCAGAACACGTTGCTGTGCGAGCTGCTGACCGATCGCTTGACCTCCCTGTACCGCGCTCTGCCGCAGTCCATTGACCCCCTGGACATCGAAACTGTGGAGGGGATAAACTGGGGGTAAATATCTGATTTATACCCGGAGCAGGGGTGAATATGCTTGTAGGTCAGCTCACTGTTTAGCACAGTTCCATTGTTTGCTTTCACTTACCATAACGCCTGGATTCTCTGTAACCCGTCACTCAGACGAGCCGTGATCATTATCTTCAGACACAAGGTGATCGATACAAATCACATCCAGCACTCGATAAACTTCATAGCTACTTTTTTTGTACTTTATTCTCCATTGTTTTTTTTATGCATAAAACGTACATTTCGAGGAAGTTCTGATAAGTTATTGCCGGTAAAATGCTTATTTTCATAGTTTTCTTGATAAATTACCTCCTGATGGCGCTGTTTCATTGCATTTTTATCTGCTGGGTAAACGGAGAATAACGACCATCAGGCATTAGGGTCCTGTCTATGTGCTGGTCGTGTGACCTCTGTCTTATCTGTTACACCGCACCTGACATTAATGCTAAGTGTCGTCTCTCTCTGCAGGCTGGATTCTTACAATGTGAAGGAGGACACCTCAGCCTTCCCCGGGAAGAGAGCTCTTATCTCCTTCCTGTCCTGGTTTGATTATTGTGACCAGCTCATTAAGGAGGCGCACAGGGTGAGTGTCACCGGGTCTATGGGCTGGATCCATACTTAAGTGCTTAAAATTAGTTACTCCTCGGCTAAACCATGTTGATTTCAGGGGGAGTCAAGTTAAAATGTATTCTTTGCATGCAGGGATATATCTCTGAATTGCTTACTGCACACAGACGCTGACCAGCTTTACTATCACACTGTTATTTATCACCTCTCATCTCTAATATTATTATGTTATTACACAGATACTGACCATCTTTACTATTACACTGTTATTTATCATCTCTCCTCTCTGATACTATTATATTATTATTATTATATTATTACACAGATACTGACCAGCTTTACTATTACACTGCTATTTATCACCTCTCATCTCTAATATTATTATATTATTACACAGATACTGACCAGCGATACTATCACACTGTTATTTAGACTTGGGATAGGAAACGTCACCTCTCAACCCTAACACTGTTCGCAACAGATGAAATATGACTCCCCTGCAATCACCATGGTTTAGCCCAGGAGTAACTAATTTCAAGCACTTACTTAGTCTGGATCCAGCCCTGAATCTCTGGTCTGGGCTCCATCACTGTGGATCCACACAGGCTAAAATAGTGGCCTTTATCTGATATAGATGAGATCATGTGATTACTCAGAACCAATGTGCTGAAAGCTGGAGGCTCAGTGGTGTTAAGTGTGTTTCCCTAAGAGCTCACTGAGCGTGCTCCAGCCAGGGACAACCAATCATTATACTCTGTCTATGCACCACTGCCTGGAAGACACTGACTACCTGCAGAATATACAACACATACACTGTGCATTATATCATTATACTCTGTCTATAACAACACATACACTGTGCTTTATATCATTATACTCTGTCTATAACAACACTCTTACGCCGGCTGAAGGCTACCCTAACTTCAGTTGGCATAAGCGAGGGAAAATACGCTGCGACAAGTGTATTAACGGAAACCCCTCCCTCCCTCATTAAACTACCCCCCCCACCTACCTACATAAAATTTTGTGTAGTAACAGCGAGGGACGCTCCCTCAGCCGTTACTACGGTGATACTATGGATCGGGCGTTTCCAGATGTTGGCCGGTGCATGCGCAGTTCGGCTTTTTAGCAGATCTTACTCTTACACCCGGCGTATTACCGCCAGGGCGCGTAGGTCTGGATCAGGCTTTATGTCTGCTGCCTGGAAGACACTGACTACCTGCAGAATATACAATACATACTCCGTGCATTATATCGTTATGTGCTGTCTAAGTGTCTGTTATATTGGCTGCAGCTGTAGGTGACCGTCCAGGATCAGGGCCTTTATCTTAGTATTTTTTCCCCTGTAGATGACGGCGGACACGTTGGCGAGGTCGGTGCGGGAGAGGTTCCTGGTTTCTGTGATGGAGCCACAGCTCATGCAAACGTGAGTCCACACACACACACACACACACACACACACACACACACTACTATTCTGTCAGCCAGGCACTCTGTGGACCCTGATTGGTCAGTTACTGTCAGCTGATGCTTCGCGTCCTTTCTCCGGTGTTATGGTATATTCATCGTCTTCAGGTCAGAGATTGGGATCCTGACGGCCACGTCCCTGCTGCATAGAATCGTGCGCCAGGTCACCTCTGATGCCCTGCTCCGTCAGATCGTTGGGTTCATTCTGGGAGAGGAGCGAGGACCGGAGACCCTCGCTAGCATTCAGAGAATCCCCCTCCGCTATCGTCTGATAGAACACTGTAACCACATCTCCGACGAGGTAATGTCAGCCTGTACCATCGTGTTCATATGAAGGCTGCTCATTGAGGGGGAGAGACTGGGGCTTAGAAAATTTAGTGAAGCTTATTACCCATGTTCCCCTGATACGTGACCACCAATCACTGATAAGGGATTATATTGGAGTGTGTGATTCGTGGTCTCGGTCTACGTGTTCGGATTGGTTGGTGGTGGCTCATGTCGATTTCCTCTCATTGGTACCCTGTCCCCGCAGATCAGTATTATGACACTTCGGCTGTTCGAGCATCTGTTACAGAAGCCCAATGAGCACATCCTCTATAACCTGGTCCTGCGGAACCTAGAAGAGAGGAATTACTTGGAATATAAGCCGCCGTGTGCAGAGGACAGAGACATCGTGGAGAACGGACAGATCGCTGGTGCAGTGTAGGTATACGCAGAGATAGAATGTGTGTTGACAGACGGTGCAGTGCTTTCTCTCCAGCTATGACTCTCCATGATATTTACCATGATATAATAATGAGAATACCCGGCGAGAGATCTCTTGTGTCTTTCTGTGGTTTCAGAGACCTGGAGGAAGACCCGATTTTCACGGACATGTCTCCTGAGAGCACTCTGTCTAAAGAGTGGCTGAGTGCGTCTCCCCCTATCACCCCCGATCATCAGCGCAATGACGGCAAGACCGAGGTGCACAAGATCGTCAACAGGTGAGCCCAGGAAGTGCCCGGTCCGGGCCAGAGGATTGTTCCTTTGAGAATGCATAATAAAGTTTTTGCGCTGATAATGGAGTCACATGATCCCAGCAACTGCTGAATCACATGACGTGAATGTTTAAAATGGCGTAACTAACATTGTGGCCGTAACGGGAGGGGGGGGCAGTGTTCTTTGAGGTGGGTTTGGATAAAGTGGACGCTGGATACTGCTTTCCTTACGTATGACGGACGCTACCACAGTCTTATTGGAATAGTCCTTATTTTAGGGAAAGTGTGATAGTAGATGAATATGTTTATGGGTAGATTGTGGCATTGCTTAAACCCTGTTATTTTTCCAGTCTGTAATGTTTCTTGGTTTGGCGCCATGTTTGATACGTGAATATTGTCACTGCAGTGCAAATTCCAATAAACCTTCTCTCTCCCCCAATAGTTTTCTCTGTCTTGTTCCTGATGAAGCCAAGTCCTCGTACCAGGTGGAGGGCACAGGTTACGACACCTATCTGAGGGACGCGCACCGCCAGGTAATGCCTTCCGTGTGACTATAGTCGCTGCAGAGTCTCCATGATGCTGTACTGGACACGCTGACTCCCGTCTCCTGTTGTTTACCTAGTTCAGGGATTACTGTGCCATCTGCCTGCGCTGGGACTGGCCGGGGACGGTGAAAGCCATTGAGAAGTGCAATTTAGACGCCCCGTTCTTTGAGGGACATTTCCTGAAAGTTTTATTTGACAGAATGGGCCGGATCCTGGATCAGGTACAGATCAGACATATCCTACGCTGTGTATGCATATAAGGGTACCTGGGACTGACTCCATGTCCGTGTCTCTGCAGCCATATGACGTGAACTTACAGGTGACGTCCGTGTTATCCAAACTCTCGCTGTTCCCTCACCCTCATACGCACGAATTCCTCCTGGACCCCTACATCAGCCTAGCTCCTGGCTGTCGCTCCCTCTTCTCTGTCATCGTCAGGGTGAGTCCCGGCTTTTTACTCAGTGACTTTTCCATCCTGTTTATTTGCTACTCAGACACTGTATATTGTAAATGCTCTTCGTATTTCTTCATTTATTTTATTTGTGACTGAAGAACTTGGGATTGGGAGCACGAAGCACTGTCTAGTATTTGTTGAATTGCAATTGTGTCCCAGGAGATGGTTCTTTGTGATGTGCAGTATATTAACTCCATCACTACAAAAACGTTCCTTCATATCAGCAACAGGATTAATGCTGACGTGTTTTATAGTCTCTGCATCATTATCATGGTCCTCTCCAGGGAATCTTAGATTATTTCCCTTCTTCTGTTTAGTTGATATAATTATAATTCTGGTTTGTAAGCAATAAAGTTTTGCCGGTTTGAATCTGTGTGTCAGACTTTCTTGGGGTAAAATCAGACTCTTGGGCAGATTTTACTGAGCTTGATGACGTATTAGGCGCAAAGTGCCCCCTATTCCTTTCTGTTACTGTAGCTGTGCTTTGTAGATTTTGCCTCACACCTCTATGGATTGCGGGATAAATTGCGTGATGTAGATTTGTGCGATTTGCACTAACTTAAATTTGTCCCTTAAAGAGGATTCATATTCTGTGGCTACATCTGTAATTAACTCAGGAAATAGGAACCTGTCGTATCTAAACCCATCTCTCTCTT
>WWET01001095.1:10308-39865 GCA_011038615.1 Limnodynastes dumerilii | reverse complement strand
CCGATCAGGGGTCTCAGTGCCTGTTCCCGGGGGTCTTAGCCCCCTGTGTATAGAGGCCCCTGGGGTTCAGTCCCTGTATTTGGGGGTCTCTGAGTCTTGGTGCCGGGCGAGGGTCTCGGTGTCTGTACCTGGGGGTCTCCGGGCCAGACAGGGGTCTCAGTCCCTCTACGCGGAGGTTACCGGGCTGGTCGAGGGTTTGTACCTGTTGGTCTCGGCGCTGGTCGGGGGTCTCCGGATCTCGATCTCTGGCCCTGTATATGGGGGGTCTTAGTCCCTGTAGCCGGGGGTCTCTGCCGGTGGGGATCTTCGGGCCTGGCGTGGGTCTCAGTCCCTGTACCCAGGGGTCGCCAAGCCGGTCGGGGGTCTCAGTCCCTGTACCCGGCTGTAGGTCTCAATGCGATTTGGGGGTCTTTGGGTCTCTGTCCCTGTATATGGGGGTCTCAGTCCCTGTACCTAGGGGTCTCCGGGCCGTTCGGGGATCTCTGGGTCTAAGTCCTTATATACAGGGGTCTCCGTTGCTAAGTCCCTGTATTTGGGGGTCTTCGGCCAGTCCGGGGTCTCCCAAGCTCAGTCCCTGTATTTGGGGGTTTCAGTGCCTGTATCACGGGGTCTCCGGGTCTCAGTCCCTGTATTTGGGGGTCTCAGTCCCTGTACCCGGGGGTCTCGGTGCCAGTCGGGGGTCTCAGCGCCAGTACCCGGGGGTCTCGGTGCCGGTCGGGGGTCTCCGGGCTGAGGATCCTCCCCGGCCGTTGTGCACATGCTCAGCAGCTCTTTGTGCTGGATGTCGGTGTCGGAGAGGAGGAGGAGCGGGGGGCAGAGGCTGGAGCAGCCGCTCTCATCATCACCATGAGCGCAGGAAGCGGCTGCTGAGGACCGGGGGAGGACGGAGACACATCCCGGGACCGGAGCCGCCGCATCACCCGGACAACAGACACCTTCACCGGGGCCCTGAGACACAGAACCCGGGCCCGCTGCATGGAGGGAGAGAGGAGCCCCCCAGACACCGGGGAATGAGCCCCACACACCCCGGCCCCTATCCACATATATACACTGATATACATATATATACTGCCCGGAGCCTATAGAGGAACCACTGAGCTGGACCCTATACAAGAACCTGTCACCAAGACCTGGACCCTATATAGGAACCTGTATATCCTGTCACCAAGACCTGGAGCCTATATTACAACCTGTATATACTGTTCAGACCTTATACAATAACCACAGAGCCTTTTCACAGAGCTGGACCATATAGAAGAACCCATAAATATTGTTCTCAAAACCTGAAGCCTAAAGGAAAACCTATATATACAATCCTCAAGACCTGGAGTCTATAAGAGAACGGATTTATACTCTCTAGACCCTTTAGAATAACCATATATCCTCTCCACAGAGCCGGATCACACAGAAGAACCTATATACTGTCCTCAAATCTGGAGCCTATAGAAGAACCTATATACACTGTCTTCAAGATCTGGAGCCTATAGAAGAACCGATATACATTCTCTCCTCACGGGGCTGGACCTTATAGAAGAAATACATATCCTGTCTCCACACAGCTACGTTATATAAAATAACCTATACATACTGTCCACACAGAACTGGAATATATATAGAAGAATTCAATATATGGTCCCCAGACAGCTGGATACTTTAAAAGCATCACATATACTGTCCTCACAGAGGTGGACCACACAGGAGGACCTATCTCTATATATATTGTCCCAATGAAGTTAAACCCTCTGGAAGAATTACAAATGTTGTCCCTTCGGAGCTGGACCCTATAGAAGGAGCCACATACTGGATTCTTTAGAAGGATTACATAAAATGTCCTCAGAGAGCTGGACCCTATAGAAGAATTATATATATGGTCTCTACATGCTTGGGCCCTGTAAGAGGATTAAACATACCGTTCCCACAGCGTTGAAGGACTCCACTTTTTTTCCTCCACAGAACCAGACCATGTAGAATGATCAGACATATTGTTCTTTCACAACTGGACCCTATAGAAGGATTTCGTATACTAACCTGAAAAAGCCGACCCCCCACCCTAGAATCATTTTATACCCTGTCCAACAAATCTGTACCTTTTAGAAGGGTCTGTACGCTTCCTTTATCAAGCCGGAGCCTATAGAAGGATCACCACAAGCCCTATAGAAGATCTTGTTCACTTGTATAGGTGCCACATATAGTGTATTGATGTATATGGTGCTTACAACAATAGGGAACACTATAGAAGGTTCTTATGCACCGTGCGCATAATTTTTCCTATATAGAATATGTAACATAGGCCAGGCATAGATGCACAGGCCATATACTGCTGGCACATAGGTTGCCCAGGTGGTCACATATAGATTACATTATATACATACTGCCCACATTCATGCCCTGGACATAGGCATAACCTCTGCTGTAGGTGACCCTGCAGGACCCTACCTCTGTGATTGGCTGCTCTGGACATCGTGACAATGCTGGATTGGGGGATAGGGCTGCAAGTGCCCAGCATGTGCCCGGGCTGCCCAGGGGCATCTCTGCTGAGGTCTGGACTCTTCTATCTGCTGCTCTTTGCTCACAGTTCCCAGGGCAGGGCCTGCGAAAAGAGCCCCTGCTTCTCCGGGCGATGTGTCAATTCCACCTGCGTGTGTGACCCCGGCTGGGTCGGAGAGCAGTGCCACCACTGCCAGGGACGATTCAAGTAAGTGCACCCCCCACCCCCCGGTGGTGGGCCAGGCTGCTGTGTGTGTGTGCCCAGTGCCACCCCATGTGTGTCCCTGGGAGGAGCACATGTGTGGCTTGGGATGACCTGCCTCTGGGTGTCCATGATGATGATGATGATTATATTATAGCTGTCTGTCTGTCCAGCAGGTCGATTCGTATTACTGAACAGGATCTTGAATTGCGTACGACACGCAAATACGCATTCAGTTCTGTGCATGCATGAGTGCGGCGGTTACACATGGGAACGCACAACGAACAATTCTGAATTATGCAAATAACCCATTGCGATGGGGAGGCGTGGCCACCGGCCATTAGTACAGCGTGTAAACATGGTGGGTGGGGGAGGTATGTAAATTGCGCAGTCCTTGCGGTACCATTTACTGTCCAAATGAGTCCATGAAACGCAGCAGCGTGGGCGGGAAAATTAAGGCAGGGACAGGCGCATGGAAGCTCCGTATGTGCGAGAGGAGGGCACTATCCTGGCACATACGGAATATAGGATCACGCTGATATGTCATCCTCCGCTACACTGCGAGTACTAGCTCTGGATCCGGACCATTATTGTTATTATTATTGTGTTCCACGTGACGCAGTCATCGCACGCCACGCTCTGGAATAATGTGGTCACCGTCCCTGCAATGTCACCTCTTGGTCTCGTGCCATTTTGCTCTTGTTATATCCTCGTAGGACGCTGCGCTTATTATAACCATTATTACTATATAATACCATAATATGTGGCGCTTTACAGAGAGATTGTTGTCATCATCATCTGTTCCTAACCTATAGGAGCTTACACTCTATTTAGGTATTTCATGCACCCCCGTGGTGGGCAAAGCCCCAGAGGGAGAAGTGCCCTCAGACTTCAGATGTCTCATTACTTTCTCTTACCTTCTTACCCCTTTACACGCACAGGGCGTCATCCTATCAGTGTACAGTATTGTGTGAGACAGGTGATGGTGACACACACACACACACACCTCCTTCCCCTCCGGAGATAGGGCCCAGGTCGGAACTCAAAACTTCAGCACTATGAGGTGGAGATGCTGTCCACTGTGCTACAATGCCCCCGGGACATATGGAACATTTTATCATGATATAATCCGGTATAATCCCATCAGACATTTACATAACACTAAAGAGCAGCATTGCTTAAACTTGTAAACAGATCAGTTGCCAATAGCAACCATTGTGTCACTGTACAAGATACATGAAGGCTGTGTGTCTGTATGTGATTGGTGCATTTAATGTTGTTATACCGTCCATCAGAGGAGGAGAGATCCCCAGATTCCATCACACAGACCTCCTTTCCACTATCTAGGCTCTGGTGGCACAGACACAGGCCCTCAGACTCCCAGCGTGTCAGGAGAGAGCGGGAAGGGGAACGGTGTGATAGAGGGGAGGGTATGATAGTAAAGGCCTCTCTACCCAATTCATCATGTGACTGTGGTTACCGTGGTGGTCACATGACTATGGAATATTTACAGCTTTATAATACAATGTCAGGAGCTTGAAAAACAAATCATTGAAAAAAATCTGATACTTAGAGGCTGCCAGAAACGCGTTGTGTAGTGTTCTATAATTAATGATTTCAGAAACGCGTTGTGTAGTGTTCTATAATTAATTATTTCAGAAACGCGTTGTTTTACTTGTCATACTTTGTAAATAATATCCCTGAAATGCGTTGTTATGTGATGGAACTCGGTGAATTATAATCTCTGAAATGCGCTGTATATTATGGTGACGCTCTCTATATAACATTCTCTGAAACGCGCTGTGTATTATGGTGACACTCTCTATATAACATGCTGTGTATTATGGTGACGCTCTCTATATAACACACTGTATATTATGGTGACACTCTCTATATAACACGCTGTATATTATGGTGACTCTCTATATAACATTCTCTGAAACGTGCTGTGTATTATGGTGACACTCTCTATATAACACGCTGTGTATTATGGTGACACTCTCTATATAACGCGCTGTATATTATGGTGACGCTCTCTATATAACACGCTGTATATTATGGTGACGCTCTCTATATAACACGCTGTATATTATGGTGACGCTCTCTATATAACACGCTGTATATTATGGTGACACTCTCTATATAACACGCTGTATATTATGGTGACGCTCTCTATATAACACACTGTATATTATGGTGACACTCTCTATATAACACGCTGTATATTATGGTGACGCTCTCTATATAACACACTGTATATTATGGTGACACTCTCTATATAACACGCTGTATATTATGGTGACGCTCTCTATATAACACACTGTATATTATGGTGACACTCTCTATATAACACGCTGTATATTATGGTGACGCTCTCTATATAACACACTGTATATTATGGTGACACTCTCTATATAACACGCTGTATATTATGGTGACGCTCTCTATATAACACGCTGTATATTATGGTGACGCTCTCTATATAACACGCTGTATATTATGGTGACGCTCTCTATATAACACGCTGTATATTATGGTGACGCTCTCTATATAACACGCTGTATATTATGGTGACGCTCTCTATATAACACGCTGTATATTATGGTGACGCTCTCTATATAACACGCTGTATATTATGGTGACGCTCTCTATATAACACGCTGTATATTATGGTGACGCTCTCTATATAACACGCTGTATATTATGGTGACGCTCTCTATATAACACGCTGTATATTATGGTGACGCTCTCTATATAACACGCTGTATATTATGGTGACGCTCTCTATATAACACGCTGTATATTATGGTGACGCTCTCTATATAACACGCTGTATATTATGGTGACGCTCTCTATATAACACGCTGTATATTATGGTGACGCTCTCTATATAACACGCTGTATATTATGGTGACGCTCTCTATATAACACGCTGTATATTATGGTGACGCTCTCTATATAACACGCTGTATATTATGGTGACGCTCTCTATATAACACGCTGTATATTATGGTGACGCTCTCTATATAACACGCTGTATATTATGGTGACGCTCTCTATATAACACGCTGTATATTATGGTGACGCTCTCTATATAACACGCTGTATATTATGGTGACGCTCTCTATATAACACGCTGTATATTATGGTGACGCTCTCTATATAACACGCTGTATATTATGGTGACGCTCTCTATATAACACGCTGTATATTATGGTGACGCTCTCTATATAACACGCTGTATATTATGGTGACGCTCTCTATATAACACGCTGTATATTATGGTGACGCTCTCTATATAACACGCTGTATATTATGGTGACGCTCTCTATATAACACGCTGTATATTATGGTGACGCTCTCTATATAACACGCTGTATATTATGGTGACGCTCTCTATATAACACGCTGTATATTATGGTGACGCTCTCTATATAACACGCTGTATATTATGGTGACGCTCTCTATATAACACGCTGTATATTATGGTGACGCTCTCTATATAACACGCTGTATATTATGGTGACGCTCTCTATATAACACGCTGTATATTATGGTGACGCTCTCTATATAACACGCTGTATATTATGGTGACGCTCTCTATATAACACGCTGTATATTATGGTGACGCTCTCTATATAACACGCTGTATATTATGGTGACGCTCTCTATATAACACGCTGTATATTATGGTGACGCTCTCTATATAACACGCTGTATATTATGGTGACGCTCTCTATATAACACGCTGTATATTATGGTGACGCTCTCTATATAACACGCTGTATATTATGGTGACGCTCTCTATATAACACGCTGTATATTATGGTGACGCTCTCTATATAACACGCTGTATATTATGGTGACGCTCTCTATATAACACGCTGTATATTATGGTGACGCTCTCTATATAACACGCTGTATATTATGGTGACGCTCTCTATATAACACGCTGTATATTATGGTGACGCTCTCTATATAACACGCTGTATATTATGGTGACGCTCTCTATATAACACGCTGTATATTATGGTGACGCTCTCTATATAACACGCTGTATATTATGGTGACGCTCTCTATATAACACGCTGTATATTATGGTGACGCTCTCTATATAACACGCTGTATATTATGGTGACGCTCTCTATATAACACGCTGTATATTATGGTGACGCTCTCTATATAACACGCTGTATATTATGGTGACGCTCTCTATATAACACGCTGTATATTATGGTGACGCTCTCTATATAACACGCTGTATATTATGGTGACGCTCTCTATATAACACGCTGTATATTATGGTGACGCTCTCTATATAACACGCTGTATATTATGGTGACGCTCTCTATATAACACGCCGGTCTCCTCTCTGTTGTTATGCTTCGAGGTTGGATCAGAGCGCTCTCCTCCCTGTTGTTACGCCATGGGGTTGGATCGTAATGGTCTCCTCCCTGTTGTTATGCGCCGGGGGTGGATCAGAGCGGTCTCCTCCATGTTGTTACGCCCTGGGGTTTGATCGAAGCGCTCTCCTCCCTGTTGTTACGCCCTGGGGTTGGATCGGAACGCTATCCTCCCTGTTGTTACGCCCTGGGGTTGGATCGGAGCGCTATCCTCCCTGTTGTTACACCCCGGGGTTGGATCGGAGCGCTCTCCTCCCTGTTGTTGCGCCCCGGGGTTGGATCGGAGCGGTCTCCTCCCTGTTGTTACGCCCCGGGGTTGGATCGGAGCACTCTCCTCCCTGTTGTTATGCCTTGGGGTTGGATCGGAGCGCTATCCTCCCTGTTGTTATGCCCCGGGGTTGGATCGGAGCGCTATCCTCCCTGTTGTTACACCCCGGGGTTGGATCGGAGCGGTCTCCTCCCTGTTGTTACGCCCTGGGGTTGTATCGGAGCGCTATCCTCCCTGTTGTTATGCCCCGGGGTTGGATCGGAGCGCTCTCCTCCCTGTGTAAATAGAGAATTTAGTGGTCATTTACTGATGGGGAAAGAAGTATTTTACGGTGCAATAAACAGCGGTCAGGAACTCTTGCCATTGTTTCACATTGCGGCCCAGGGAAATAATGAGGTGGCAGACAGTAAGAAGCAGCTGGGTAATTACCTATAAAGAATAACATTACTCTCAACCCCCTGACGTCCATCATGGTTCCCCCAGCTGTAACTTTCCTCCTGATTCCCTCTTATCCTCACACTCTGGATCTTGTCTTGTGTTACTCTCACCCCCCTGACATTCAGCATGAATTCCCCCAGGTGTAACTTTCCTCCTGATTTCCTCTTATCCTCATGCTATGGGTCCGGTCCATGCTGAGAGCCTGAGTCTGGATCATATATCCATTTTTATCATTACAATCACTAAGACACAGATATCTTTCCATGGGGGGCCACATTCATCCATTTCTCATAGGGGCCACACAGTGGGATAGATCCAGAACTATGCTTGTAATCCATTTCCTAGCGTAGCGTATTTACGTGAGCGCACCTTCTAAGCACTCCGCTAGGCGCTCCCCTTGCATGTACGTACTTTGCCGCTTTACACGTTCCAAACCCTACCTTAACTTTTGGCAGCGTATCCGCTCACGTCCGCACATGTACGTATAGCCTGCGCGTAGTTACGCCGCTAAGCACGCCCATACTGTACGATTAATGCAAACCCCCGCCTACATTGCGTCATTTCATCATACTTATATATTGGCACGTCCCCTCGAACGTTTTTACGCTACTGTTACGTAAAAAGGCCCTTATGCTCACAGTTACGTTGCGTTACGTTGCGTAACATCTGCCGCGCACATGCTCAGTACATACGAAAAAGCATTTTTACGTCTCCGCCAGGCGTAAATACGCCGGAAAACGTTGTTCTGGATCTGCCCCAATGTACTTTTATGGGGCCAATCAGCCTACTCCGAGGTCAGTATTTCGCACAGATGTTTGGAGCTGATCGGGATCTCGGAGCGGCTGTATAATTGGTTTAGTGCAGCGATTGTCAAACAGGGTTCCCCAAGAGGCCGCCAAGGGTTCCCCGAGTTTCTGCATAGTAGCAGGGATTAGCCGGCCCAGGTCCCCAACAGTGAGCTTGGCTGCCAGTGTTTGTGCCATTTCCTTTGCCTATTTGTAGCTGCATTTCATGGTGAGGACCGTTAGTGGACAGGGCTGTGAGTTATTTAAAGGTGAGAGAGGACGTTACTGTCCTGTTTAATATGTTACCATATGTCCGCCTCTTCTGTAACTCTCTATTATTGTAATACTTAGATTTTTTATGGTATACTTTTCATAACAATATTTGAATATCTTTTGTGATCATTCTTATACAGGGTTTTTATATTGTAGGGGTTCCCCTATGGCAGATAAGTTAAGAAAGGCTGGTGTAGTGTGTACACCTGATTCGCCATTGTCATCGGCACTTGTGATCGCCAGAGCCCTCGCATCTCATGTGTGATTTTATAAGTGTAACCCAGCTAATAGAATGGCACAGTAGGGTCCAGTATGTGTCAGATGGTCGTGACTCGAGGCTGCTGTGAATTGCGCTTGTTTGAATACGACTCCCAGCCTCATTACCCTCCCTTCCCCCGCCTCCCTGCACTAACCTCGGCGTAGGACCATGATCGGGCGTTGTCGTAGTTACGCCGGGAAACATCTGCCCGGCGCATGCGTAGATCGGCTTTTCAGTCGATCTTACGCCAATGCCCGTCCGCCTTATTAACTACGGCGGGTGTAGCTCTGGAGCAGCCCCTTTGTGCGCTGCGATCGAAATGCGCCGGCATTTCCCGCCATGTGAAACATAGATAAATTCCAACCAACTGCCTCTCATTTCTGTGTGTTTGGATCTGAACTCATCCTTGTTCGTGCCATGTTCACATGCATGTAACACGATAGGAGTGAAATTCCAGACACTCGATAAATGGTGATTGTCAGCGCATATGGACTGTACTTATAGGCATGCTAACAGACTGCAACCGATTAAGACTTCTGCCATTTTACTTTCACACAAAGACTTCGGAAGGGTATGATAGTATTAGAGATGAGAGGTGATAAATAACAGTGTGATAGTAACGCTGGTCAGTATCTGTGTAATATAATAATAATAATATAATAGTATTAGAGATGAGAGGTGATAAATAACAGTGTGATAGTAACGCTGGTCAGTATCTGTGTAATATAATAATAATAATATAATAGTATTAGAGATGAGAGGTGATAAATAACAGTGTGATAGTAACGCTGGTCAGTATCTGTGTAATATAATAATAATAATATAATAGTATTAGAGATGAGAGGTGATAAATAACAGTGTGATAGTAACGCTGGTCAGTATCTGTGTAATATAATAATAATAATATAATAGTATTAGAGATGAGAGGTGATAAATAACAGTGTGATAGTAACGCTGGTCAGTATCTGTGTAATATAATAATAATAATATAATAGTATTAGAGATGAGAGGTGATAAATAACAGTGTGATAGTAACGCTGGTCAGTATCTGTGTAATATAATAATAATAATATAATAGTATTAGAGATGAGAGGTGATAAATAACAGTGTGATAGTAACGCTGGTCAGTATCTGTGTAATATAATAATAATAATATAATAGTATTAGAGATGAGAGGTGATAAATAACAGTGTGATAGTAACGCTGGTCAGTATCTGTGTAATATAATAATAATAATATAATAGTATTAGAGATGAGAGGTGATAAATAACAGTGTGATAGTAACGCTGGTCAGTATCTGTGTAATATAATAATAATAATATAATAGTATTAGAGATGAGAGGTGATAAATAACAGTGTGATAGTAACGCTGGTCAGTATCTGTGTAATATAATAATAATAATATAATAGTATTAGAGATGAGAGGTGATAAATAACAGTGTGATAGTAACGCTGGTCAGTATCTGTGTAATATAATAATAATAATATAATAGTATTAGAGATGAGAGGTGATAAATAACAGTGTGATAGTAACGCTGGTCAGTATCTGTGTAATATAATAATAATAATATAATAGTATTAGAGATGAGAGGTGATAAATAACAGTGTGATAGTAACGCTGGTCAGTATCTGTGTAATATAATAATAATAATATAATAGTATTAGAGATGAGAGGTGATAAATAACAGTGTGATAGTAACGCTGGTCAGTATCTGTGTAATATAATAATAATAATATAATAGTATTAGAGATGAGAGGTGATAAATAACAGTGTGATAGTAACGCTGGTCAGTATCTGTGTAATATAATAATAATAATATAATAGTATTAGAGATGAGAGGTGATAAATAACAGTGTGATAGTAACGCTGGTCAGTATCTGTGTAATATAATAATAATAATATAATAGTATTAGAGATGAGAGGTGATAAATAACAGTGTGATAGTAACGCTGGTCAGTATCTGTGTAATATAATAATAATAATATAATAGTATTAGAGATGAGAGGTGATAAATAACAGTGTGATAGTAACGCTGGTCAGTATCTGTGTAATATAATAATAATAATATAATAGTATTAGAGATGAGAGGTGATAAATAACAGTGTGATAGTAACGCTGGTCAGTATCTGTGTAATATAATAATAATAATATAATAGTATTAGAGATGAGAGGTGATAAATAACAGTGTGATAGTAACGCTGGTCAGTATCTGTGTAATATAATAATAATAATATAATAGTATTAGAGATGAGAGGTGATAAATAACAGTGTGATAGTAACGCTGGTCAGTATCTGTGTAATATAATAATAATAATATAATAGTATTAGAGATGAGAGGTGATAAATAACAGTGTGATAGTAACGCTGGTCAGTATCTGTGTAATATAATAATAATAATATAATAGTATTAGAGATGAGAGGTGATAAATAACAGTGTGATAGTAACGCTGGTCAGTATCTGTGTAATATAATAATAATAATATAATAGTATTAGAGATGAGAGGTGATAAATAACAGTGTGATAGTAACGCTGGTCAGTATCTGTGTAATATAATAATAATAATATAATAGTATTAGAGATGAGAGGTGATAAATAACAGTGTGATAGTAACGCTGGTCAGTATCTGTGTAATATAATAATAATAATATAATAGTATTAGAGATGAGAGGTGATAAATAACAGTGTGATAGTAACGCTGGTCAGTATCTGTGTAATATAATAATAATAATATAATAGTATTAGAGATGAGAGGTGATAAATAACAGTGTTATACTAAAGCTAGTCAGTATCCAGTGGCGCACCCAGGGGGGGGGAGGGGGGTTCTGGTGGCCCAAAAACCCCCCAGATTGAAAATGTCAGAAAACAAAATGTTAAAATGTGCAAAGAGGGTAAAATTGTGGGGTAGACTGTCCTGGAGGATGATGATCCTGGCCTGTGCTGCAGTAGGAAAGCAGGTGAGGATGGTAAATGTGTCACAACAATTCATATGCTTATACACTGACACAAGCTCTGGTCCATTGTCTAATGTGCTCAACTAATGCATTGTATACTGCTAATGCTATTACATCTGTTCCTGCAATATAAAACTACTATTTTACTGTGTGAAAGAAGTAAATTATAAATTACTTAAGAAATATCAAAAACAGGACTGTAGATTTATTTTATTTTTATTATTTTTAAATCTACATGATAAACTTCCTGCTTTCACAAAGAACGTTAATGGACGTCTTAGATATCTTGGCAGTCAGATAGTATGACCATATTATCAGTATTATCATTTTACATATGTTTTTTAACATCATATTAATTAGCTCTTTACAATTTTAAACAGTATTTCAACCTCTGCCGCATTACAGTCTAATTCCCTAACACACACGCTCACAGTGGGGGCGGGAGCAGAGCTTGAACGGGGCGGAGCTTATTTGTCACGTTTTCGGGCTCCAAAATGTTGGGAGATATGCTAATATGCCCCACATGTATTACACATATTGGAAACCCCCCTTTCAAAATCCTGCGTTTGCCACTGGTATCTGTGTGCAGTAAGCAACTCAAAGCTATATCCCTGCATGCAAAGAATACAATTTACTTGACTCCCCCTGAAATCAACACGGTTTTGCAGTCTTTGAGACCGCATATATGCAATCTATGTAACAAAACGATATGCAGATTACGTAAAATAGTTACGCATGCGTAGTAGCTATTATCGGTAAATTAAGGATGTATGTGCAATATGTCCAGGGTTGTGAATCTGGGCCTAAGTTTGGAGAGTTACTCCTGGGCAAAACTGTGTTGATTTCAAGCTCCTTCTTAAGTCTGGATCCAGCCCAATGTCTCCGCCTTCTAGAGTGTGACCTTCCTGTCCTAGGGATCTGTATTAATATCCTGCACTCCCAGACCCTGCAGAGAGTGGGGGTTGTAGTCGCAGGTGGAGATGAAGGCTCATTATTTCTCAGAGGTGCCGCAGCCTTTATATGTGATGATAGCGGCTGCTCCATCTAGAATTTCATTTATCACCAGTGGTCAGATTTACTAAGCTGCGGGTTTGGAAAACTGGACATGTTGCCCATAGCAACCAATCAGATTCTAGCTCTCACTTTCATATTACATAAAAGAGAATGTCAGCTAGAATATGATTGGTTGCTATGGGCAACATCTCCACTTTTCCAAACCCGCAGCTTAGTAAATCTGGCCCCAGAACTCACAACCTTAAATCGGGGTCACGTCATAATCTGCTCAGTCTGGAGGCAAAATGCAGAACCTTCCAGCGAGAATATTAAACACTGCGCCGTCTATTTCTGCTTATTGCCTGGTGCTGGCCTGACGGGGCATCTAGGGGTGACTGACAAGCTATATCCCCAAGAGCTTACACTCTAGATGATCCGCATTAGTGCCACTTTATTGTAGTATTGCTGCATGCACCGAGCTCTCAGAAGGGTTCTGGGGTAATTTTATTTTTGACTGCTGCGTGTTCAAATATTGCAACTGCGACATGTACTATTTTCGGCAGCCTAATCCTAACTGGCAGCGTAACCTTAACCCTAATCCTAACTGCAGCCTAACCTTACCCTAACTGCAGACTAACCTTAACCCTAACTGCAGCCTAACCTTAATCGTAACATAACTGCAGCCTAACCTTAACCCTAACTGCAGCCTAACCTTAACCATAACCCTACCTGGCAGGGAGAGTGACATTCAGCAGTCAGAGCGGGTAGCGTGTCGATATAGCACTTTCTGTATTGTACACGTAGCGTGACAGCATTTTCTATTTTCCATTTCCGTATGTACTGAAACAGCCGCTATTCGGCGATAATGCTGTCGAAATAGTGTTTGCCGAACAAGCAGCTACATTCCACCACACATCTTGCCGAGGCGGTCAGGGATCCTGGTGTGTTACACACTTGCGGCATTGATCGGCTGCTGTCACATTGTTTATTGTCTACCTGCTCTGACATTTTCATGTGACCTTATCTCGCGGTGCCGGTAAGGACACTTTCCGCACATTGGGCCTGATCCTGAGCTACGGCCGCCGCCGCTAGTATCCCTGCACATATTATATCCCTGCACACCCTGTATCCCTGCACACATTATATCCCTGCACACACAGTATCCCTGCACATATTATATCCCTGCACACCCTGTATCCCTGCACACATTATATCCCTGCACACACAGTATCCCTGCACATATTATATCCCTGCACACCCTGTATCCCTGCACACATTATATCCCTGCACACACAGTATCCCTGCACATATTATATCCCTGCACACCCTGTATCCCTGCACACATTATATCCCTGCACACACAGTATCCCTGCACATATTATATCCCTGCACACCCTGTATCCCTGCACACATTATATCCCTGCACACACAGTATCCCTGCACATATTATATCCCTGCACACCCTGTATCCCTGCACACATTATATCCCTGCACACACAGTATCCCTGCACATATTATATCCCTGCACACCCTGTATCCCTGCACACATTATATCCCTGCACACACAGTATCCCTGCACATATTATATCCCTGCACACCCTGTATCCCTGCACACATTATATCCCTGCACACACAGTATCCCTGCACATATTATATCCCTGCACACCCTGTATCCCTGCACACATTATATCCCTGCACACACAGTATCCCTGCACATATTATATCCCTGCACACCCTGTATCCCTGCACACATTATATCCCTGCACACACAGTATCCCTGCACATATTATATCCCTGCACACCCTGTATCCCTGCACACATTATATCCCTGCACACACAGTATCCCTGCACATATTATATCCCTGCACACCCTGTATCCCTGCACACATTATATCCCTGCACACACAGTATCCCTGCACATATTATATCCCTGCACACCCTGTATCCCTGCACACATTATATCCCTGCACACACAGTATCCCTGCACATATTATATCCCTGCACACCCTGTATCCCTGCACACATTATATCCCTGCACACACAGTATCCCTGCACATATTATATCCCTGCACACCCTGTATCCCTGCACACATTATATCCCTGCACACACAGTATCCCTGCACATATTATATCCCTGCACACCCTGTATCCCTGCACACATTATATCCCTGCACACACAGTATCCCTGCACATATTATATCCCTGCACACCCTGTATCCCTGCACACATTATATCCCTGCACACACAGTATCCCTGCACATATTATATCCCTGCACACCCTGTATCCCTGCACACATTATATCCCTGCACACACAGTATCCCTGCACATATTATATCCCTGCACACCCTGTATCCCTGCACACATTATATCCCTGCACACACAGTATCCCTGCACATATTATATCCCTGCACACCCTGTATCCCTGCACACATTATATCCCTGCACACACAGTATCCCTGCACATATTATATCCCTGCACACCCTGTATCCCTGCACACATTATATCCCTGCACACACAGTATCCCTGCACATATTATATCCCTGCACACCCTGTATCCCTGCACACATTATATCCCTGCACACACAGTATCCCTGCACATATTATATCCCTGCACACCCTGTATCCCTGCACACATTATATCCCTGCACACACAGTATCCCTGCACATATTATATCCCTGCACACCCTGTATCCCTGCACACATTATATCCCTGCACACACAGTATCCCTGCACATATTATATCCCTGCACACCCTGTATCCCTGCACACATTATATCCCTGCACACACAGTATCCCTGCACATATTATATCCCTGCACACCCTGTATCCCTGCACACATTATATCCCTGCACACACAGTATCCCTGCACATATTATATCCCTGCACACCCTGTATCCCTGCACACATTATATCCCTGCACACACAGTATCCCTGCACATATTATATCCCTGCACACCCTGTATCCCTGCACACATTATATCCCTGCACACACAGTATCCCTGCACATATTATATCCCTGCACACCCTGTATCCCTGCACACATTATATCCCTGCACACACAGTATCCCTGCACATATTATATCCCTGCACACCCTGTATCCCTGCACACATTATATCCCTGCACACACAGTATCCCTGCACATATTATATCCCTGCACACCCTGTATCCCTGCACACATTATATCCCTGCACACACAGTATCCCTGCACATATTATATCCCTGCACACCCTGTATCCCTGCACACATTATATCCCTGCACACACAGTATCCCTGCACATATTATATCCCTGCACACCCTGTATCCCTGCACACATTATATCCCTGCACACACAGTATCCCTGCACATATTATATCCCTGCACACCCTGTATCCCTGCACACATTATATCCCTGCACACACAGTATCCCTGCACATATTATATCCCTGCACACCCTGTATCCCTGCACACATTATATCCCTGCACACACAGTATCCCTGCACATATTATATCCCTGCACACCCTGTATCCCTGCACACATTATATCCCTGCACACACAGTATCCCTGCACATATTATATCCCTGCACACCCTGTATCCCTGCACACATTATATCCCTGCACACACAGTATCCCTGCACATATTATATCCCTGCACACCCTGTATCCCTGCACACATTATATCCCTGCACACACAGTATCCCTGCACATATTATATCCCTGCACACCCTGTATCCCTGCACACATTATATCCCTGCACACACAGTATCCCTGCACATATTATATCCCTGCACACCCTGTATCCCTGCACACATTATATCCCTGCACACACAGTATCCCTGCACATATTATATCCCTGCACACCCTGTATCCCTGCACACATTATATCCCTGCACACACAGTATCCCTGCACATATTATATCCCTGCACACCCTGTATCCCTGCACACATTATATCCCTGCACACACAGTATCCCTGCACATATTATATCCCTGCACACCCTGTATCCCTGCACACATTATATCCCTGCACACACAGTATCCCTGCACATATTATATCCCTGCACACCCTGTATCCCTGCACACATTATATCCCTGCACACACAGTATCCCTGCACATATTATATCCCTGCACACCCTGTATCCCTGCACACATTATATCCCTGCACACACAGTATCCCTGCACATATTATATCCCTGCACACCCTGTATCCCTGCACACATTATATCCCTGCACACACAGTATCCCTGCACATATTATATCCCTGCACACCCTGTATCCCTGCACACATTATATCCCTGCACACACAGTATCCCTGCACATATTATATCCCTGCACACCCTGTATCCCTGCACACATTATATCCCTGCACACACAGTATCCCTGCACATATTATATCCCTGCACACCCTGTATCCCTGCACACATTATATCCCTGCACACACAGTATCCCTGCACATATTATATCCCTGCACACCCTGTATCCCTGCACACATTATATCCCTGCACACACAGTATCCCTGCACATATTATATCCCTGCACACCCTGTATCCCTGCACACATTATATCCCTGCACACACAGTATCCCTGCACATATTATATCCCTGCACACCCTGTATCCCTGCACACATTATATCCCTGCACACACAGTATCCCTGCACATATTATATCCCTGCACACCCTGTATCCCTGCACACATTATATCCCTGCACACACAGTATCCCTGCACATATTATATCCCTGCACACCCTGTATCCCTGCACACATTATATCCCTGCACACACAGTATCCCTGCACATATTATATCCCTGCACACCCTGTATCCCTGCACACATTATATCCCTGCACACACAGTATCCCTGCACATATTATATCCCTGCACACCCTGTATCCCTGCACACATTATATCCCTGCACACACAGTATCCCTGCACATATTATATCCCTGCACACCCTGTATCCCTGCACACATTATATCCCTGCACACACAGTATCCCTGCACATATTATATCCCTGCACACCCTGTATCCCTGCACACATTATATCCCTGCACACACAGTATCCCTGCACATATTATATCCCTGCACACCCTGTATCCCTGCACACATTATATCCCTGCACACACAGTATCCCTGCACATATTATATCCCTGCACACCCTGTATCCCTGCACACATTATATCCCTGCACACACAGTATCCCTGCACATATTATATCCCTGCACACCCTGTATCCCTGCACACATTATATCCCTGCACACACAGTATCCCTGCACATATTATATCCCTGCACACCCTGTATCCCTGCACACATTATATCCCTGCACACACAGTATCCCTGCACATATTATATCCCTGCACACCCTGTATCCCTGCACACATTATATCCCTGCACACACAGTATCCCTGCACATATTATATCCCTGCACACCCTGTATCCCTGCACACATTATATCCCTGCACACACAGTATCCCTGCACATATTATATCCCTGCACACCCTGTATCCCTGCACACATTATATCCCTGCACACACAGTATCCCTGCACATATTATATCCCTGCACACCCTGTATCCCTGCACACATTATATCCCTGCACACACAGTATCCCTGCACATATTATATCCCTGCACACCCTGTATCCCTGCACACATTATATCCCTGCACACACAGTATCCCTGCACATATTATATCCCTGCACACCCTGTATCCCTGCACACATTATATCCCTGCACACACAGTATCCCTGCACATATTATATCCCTGCACACCCTGTATCCCTGCACACATTATATCCCTGCACACACAGTATCCCTGCACATATTATATCCCTGCACACCCTGTATCCCTGCACACATTATATCCCTGCACACACAGTATCCCTGCACATATTATATCCCTGCACACCCTGTATCCCTGCACACATTATATCCCTGCACACACAGTATCCCTGCACATATTATATCCCTGCACACCCTGTATCCCTGCACACATTATATCCCTGCACACACAGTATCCCTGCACATATTATATCCCTGCACACCCTGTATCCCTGCACACATTATATCCCTGCACACACAGTATCCCTGCACATATTATATCCCTGCACACCCTGTATCCCTGCACACATTATATCCCTGCACACACAGTATCCCTGCACATATTATATCCCTGCACACCCTGTATCCCTGCACACATTATATCCCTGCACACACAGTATCCCTGCACATATTATATCCCTGCACACCCTGTATCCCTGCACACATTATATCCCTGCACACACAGTATCCCTGCACATATTATATCCCTGCACACCCTGTATCCCTGCACACATTATATCCCTGCACACACAGTATCCCTGCACATATTATATCCCTGCACACCCTGTATCCCTGCACACATTATATCCCTGCACACACAGTATCCCTGCACATATTATATCCCTGCACACCCTGTATCCCTGCACACATTATATCCCTGCACACACAGTATCCCTGCACATATTATATCCCTGCACACCCTGTATCCCTGCACACATTATATCCCTGCACACACAGTATCCCTGCACATATTATATCCCTGCACACCCTGTATCCCTGCACACATTATATCCCTGCACACACAGTATCCCTGCACATATTATATCCCTGCACACCCTGTATCCCTGCACACATTATATCCCTGCACACACAGTATCCCTGCACATATTATATCCCTGCACACCCTGTATCCCTGCACACATTATATCCCTGCACACACAGTATCCCTGCACATATTATATCCCTGCACACCCTGTATCCCTGCACACATTATATCCCTGCACACACAGTATCCCTGCACATATTATATCCCTGCACACCCTGTATCCCTGCACACATTATATCCCTGCACACACAGTATCCCTGCACATATTATATCCCTGCACACCCTGTATCCCTGCACACATTATATCCCTGCACACACAGTATCCCTGCACATATTATATCCCTGCACACCCTGTATCCCTGCACACATTATATCCCTGCACACACAGTATCCCTGCACATATTATATCCCTGCACACCCTGTATCCCTGCACACATTATATCCCTGCACACACAGTATCCCTGCACATATTATATCCCTGCACACCCTGTATCCCTGCACACATTATATCCCTGCACACACAGTATCCCTGCACATATTATATCCCTGCACACCCTGTATCCCTGCACACATTATATCCCTGCACACACAGTATCCCTGCACATATTATATCCCTGCACACCCTGTATCCCTGCACACATTATATCCCTGCACACACAGTATCCCTGCACATATTATATCCCTGCACACCCTGTATCCCTGCACACATTATATCCCTGCACACACAGTATCCCTGCACATATTATATCCCTGCACACCCTGTATCCCTGCACACATTATATCCCTGCACACACAGTATCCCTGCACATATTATATCCCTGCACACCCTGTATCCCTGCACACATTATATCCCTGCACACACAGTATCCCTGCACATATTATATCCCTGCACACCCTGTATCCCTGCACACATTATATCCCTGCACACACAGTATCCCTGCACATATTATATCCCTGCACACCCTGTATCCCTGCACACATTATATCCCTGCACACACAGTATCCCTGCACATATTATATCCCTGCACACCCTGTATCCCTGCACACATTATATCCCTGCACACACAGTATCCCTGCACATATTATATCCCTGCACACCCTGTATCCCTGCACACATTATATCCCTGCACACACAGTATCCCTGCACATATTATATCCCTGCACACCCTGTATCCCTGCACACATTATATCCCTGCACACACAGTATCCCTGCACATATTATATCCCTGCACACCCTGTATCCCTGCACACATTATATCCCTGCACACACAGTATCCCTGCACATATTATATCCCTGCACACCCTGTATCCCTGCACACATTATATCCCTGCACACACAGTATCCCTGCACATATTATATCCCTGCACACCCTGTATCCCTGCACACATTATATCCCTGCACACACAGTATCCCTGCACATATTATATCCCTGCACACCCTGTATCCCTGCACACATTATATCCCTGCACACACAGTATCCCTGCACATATTATATCCCTGCACACCCTGTATCCCTGCACACATTATATCCCTGCACACACAGTATCCCTGCACATATTATATCCCTGCACACCCTGTATCCCTGCACACATTATATCCCTGCACACACAGTATCCCTGCACATATTATATCCCTGCACACCCTGTATCCCTGCACACATTATATCCCTGCACACACAGTATCCCTGCACATATTATATCCCTGCACACCCTGTATCCCTGCACACATTATATCCCTGCACACACAGTATCCCTGCACATATTATATCCCTGCACACCCTGTATCCCTGCACACATTATATCCCTGCACACACAGTATCCCCGCACATATTATATCCCTGCACACCCTGTATCCCTGCACACATTATATCCCTGCACACCCTGTATCCCTGCACATATTATATCCCTGCACACACTGTATCTCTGTACACACAGTATTCCTGCACACATTGTATTCCTGCACACACTGTATCTCTGTACACACTATTTCACTGCACATCCTGTATCTCTGCACACACAGTATCCCTGCACACATTGTATCCCTGCACACACTGTATCCCTGCATCCTGCACACACTGTATCCCTGCACACACTGTATCCCTGCACACATTGTATCCCTGCACACATTGTCTGATCTCTGCCTGTAACCAGCCCTAATATAGAAAGCTCATCACATGGTCACAGCTGTATCTACACATATGGGGCCAGATCCAGACCTGGATGTACTCTAGCCGCTGTAAAATCGTCTTTTTGTTTGTACTGCGCATGCGCTGCAGATGTTACGCAATGTACCTCTAATCGTATGTACCTTCAGCATAAATACGAATGACGGGGCGGGTCATGCATACGACACCCAGAAATACGCTTAGTAGGAGGAGGGAGGCATTTAAATTGTACAGTGTGGGCCGGGTAGGCAGTTACGTCCGTCACGATTGGAAAAGTTAAGGTAGGGTTTGATAGTTGTAAAATAGCTAAATTACGTGCGACCGAGGGGAGTGCCCGGGGGAGTGCATAGTACTTACGTAAATACGCCGCGCGCACTTAGCTCTGGATCTGGCCCATGAAGAGTAACGGTATCTAACAGCATGGTGTGATATCCAGTGTCTAAGAAAATATAGAATAATGATGATAATGATAATAATGGACCGGATTCACAGATCCGTATTTACGTGCGCATTTTTACGCACGCACATAGCAACACCCATGACACTCCCGTCGCACGGATGGGTTTTCGGTGACTTCCTCCTCCATAGGGCACCCTTATCTCTACCTGTGTAGTTACGCGCATATGTTACTGACATACATGTGTGTTTATCTAACCACGCCCTCAAATGCTTATTTAAATGCTTCCCCCGCCCACTTTCACGTAACTTCTACCGTCCGGATAAAAACCACGCCCTTCCGTACGTATGTCCCTAAGTGCGATTCACAAGTCCGTGCCTCAAGTACTTACGCGCGTAAATACTATGTAATTTGCGGGGAAAAAGTTACTACACATGCGCAGTTACTCCGCTCCTAAAAATACGCACACAATACACAATACGCCGCAAAAACGTATGTGTGAATACAGTCCAATGATAATAATAATAATAATGATAATAATAATAATAATGACAATAATAACATAAGCCGCGTTCCTCACATTTATTCTCTTTTTTTCTTTAAATAACAAGTTAATAATTTCTTAGGTATGCATCATTTCTCATATTTGTTCTCCTACCAATGATTATCTCCTGATAGCTGGATAGGCCACTGGCTTCTAGTGACTGGATAGGCTGCATTCTCAGTGATGTCACTGGCTCCTAGTGACTGGATAGGCTGTATTCTCAGTGATGTCATTGGCTCCTAGTGACTGGGTAGGATGCATTCTCAGTGATGTCATTGGCTCCTAGTAACCGGATAGGATAGGCTGTGTTCTCAGTGATGTCATTGGCTCCCAGTGACTGGATAGGTTGTGATGTCACTGGTGACTGGTTAGGTTGTGATGTCACTGGCTCCTGGTGACTGGATAGGTTGTGATGTCACTGGTGACTGGATAGGTTGGGTTGTCACTGGCTCCTGGTGACTGGATAGGTTGTGATGTCACTGGTGACTGGTGACTGGATAGGTTGTGATGTCACTGGCTCTTGGTGACTGGATAGGTTGTGTTGTCACTGGCTCCTGGTGACTGGATAGGTTGTGAGGTCACTGGTGACTGGATAGGTTGTGATGTCACTGGTGACTGGATAGGTTGTGATGTCACTGGCTCCTGGTGACTGGATAGCTTGTGGTGAGTGTCCTCTGCTCGGGGTGGGGGTTCTCTGGGTAGCAGGACGCTGTGTCCTGTAATCTCTGACGTCTGTGTTTCCTGTGTTGTCATACAGAGTGTGAAGTGAGGTTTGTCTGGTGACGGCTGGTTATTTCTCTGTTATTTTCCTTTATGGTAACAGCATGTTGCGTGTTCTCGCTCCGGGCAATCACTGCCGCAGAATCTCAGTATAGCGGGTCTAATTGTCCTCTCAAAGAACAAGTTCAGCAACTGTAATATATCCCTCGTACTGTCCCTTGTATTATCCCTCCTATCGTTCCTCGTATTATCCCTCCTATCATCCATCTTACTGTCCTTCATATTGTCCTATGTATTGTCCTTTTTCAAATCTAGAGTCCACATACTCCGCGCAGACCTGTTTTTACACTCTCTCTACAGCGTTAGGCCTCAAATCATTTCCTCTCCTCTCATTGGGCCGTATCCAGAGTTACCGTACTGCTAAATTCCATACAGTCACCTCCACTGCAGAGGTTAGTGTATGGAAGTTGTGATCCACATGCAGGAGAGCAGGGTGCTACCCCCCTGAGCACTCCCTCCATGATCACTCACCCCTGAGGCCCCCTCCCCCCAGGACTCTCCCCCCGGACATTTGCCCCAGAGGCCCCCCCCTTTTCGGGTACACCACACTCCAACCTAGGGCACTTCACCTGGGCATTCGCCCTTGGGCACTTCCCCCCTGGGTAATCCACCCCGGGCACTCCCCCTGATCTTCTACCACCCTGGTGTATCTGCCACCTGGAACTTACCTTAAGTATTCCAGACTTCCAAGCGCGAGGAATACTGGATGGTACATAAGGGTTTCTCCAGGCCTTATGCCCACCCCCTCCACCCTGTATCTCAGACGCATGGGGAGTGGGCAGTACGGGGGGCTGATATCTCACGGAATGCAGCATCGGGCAGTTTTGTTCGGATGCGGGTATATCGGTTGTGTATTGCGCAGTACCAATATTCAGCAGATTGCCGTAGCTCTCGCACCTCCGGCCTATTCTGTTTACACTTTTGCATTTTGCCCCCTCCCCCTGGATTTGCCCCATTTGCCTCTTGTTCAGATCAGCCCCCCATATTGTGCGATGCTGGGATGTACAATACCCCCTTGTGATGGATGTTGTTGTAGTGATCTCTAGCACTAATGACAATGCCACAGTACAGAGTTGGTAGAGAGACGGTACAGAGACAGTAGAGAGCCAGTACAGTAACAGTACAGAGACGGTACAGTGACAGTACAGAGATTTTAGAGAGACGGTACAGTGACTGTACAGTGACGGTAGAGAGACGGTACAGTGATGGTACTGAGACAGGTGCACAGGGCTTCAGGATGAGCCTGTTTTAGGAAGCGGTGCTGCATTACATGATCTGTGTTGTTCATGTGACAATAGCCGCGTGTTCCCCGTGTGTCGCTGACCCGGGGGGGTTCCTCAGTGCTCGGAGCAGATTTATCTCCATCCAGCTGGAAGAGGAATCCTGTTTGTTCAGGCTGGAATTCGCTTTGGGCATCGGACCAAGTAAATGTCTGCCGGGAATTCTCGCTCCATTTCAGATGTGAGGGGCGTCGGGGCCATCGGCAGTCTCTGCTCTAATGCCCCATTCTCCACATCAGTCTTATTCCGGGGGCAAAACAGTCCGGGGTCATCAGGCCCTTGTCACCGTTCTGGCTGCTGGTCTGCCCCTCTGCGCTCCTCATTTCCGTACGCACTTCAGATCTCTGAATACTGAGAACATGGAGATGAGGCCCTTGTGCTGAGGACAGGCTGTATAAAAGCCCTGTTGCAGACCCTCCAACATGACCCATTCCATTAGGTACAATACAATCCGCTCCTGAGCTTCCAACTGTCACTCAGCTGGTGAAATGACTTTACTGATATTTAAAAAACTATTTGTCTCTTCAACAAGGGAGGTTACCATAGTAACTGACAGTTGGAAACTGAGAACCAGAGTATTTTGTACCTGATGGAATGGGTCATGTTGGAGGGTCTGCTACTGGACCCTGGCTCTCCCCTCTATCAGAAGGTGTTACCTTAACTTCGTCAAACGGATCTGCATCTGCGTGGAACCGCTGCTCTCCTCCCCAGGACTTAATTACAGCGCAATCCCCACCTGTATAGCAGGATTTCGGAATGCGAAGTTTAAGCGCTGGCTCCTTTTACAGAAGCTTTTCCGTACAGAACAAAGTTTTGTACAGAAGAACTTAAGACACGTTACATCTGCCGCACGCATGCCGGTGTTACATGTCAACGGGACTTACACAAGAGACTTCCGTAATTCCCCTTAAGAATGGAATTGTGAATTGGGGCCAAAGATTGTAAATATTGTTCCAGAAATTTGCAGTTTCATTTCTGGGTCTGGTATGAATGGAGACCGGTCACACTCTGCACAGGGGAGTGTTATGTGTGTATTTTTGTGTGACGTCTGTCAGCTTCATGCAGTGCAGGCGGCTTATAAAAAAACCTTCAGAAATGTAATAATTTATATAAAATATATGTAATACTAACGTAATACTCAGCTGTCAGCAATTTGACCTATTGACATATCAATCGGATAACACATAATAATGGTCTGATTTGATGTATAATTGTGTCCTTTTTCTCGGAGTAATACAGCTCAAAGCCTAAGGAAATACTATAAAATAATGAATGAATAACTGAATGAACATAATAAGTAATAATAAATAATAAAAGCTTCAGTGCTGTGCTGTAACGTGTAACACCCTCCCCCATCAAGCCAATCGGTTTTTACTCCAAATAAACATAGAATACTTAATTACACAGAATCCTCAGCAATCCTCTGCTTCCTCCACCTTTCATCCAGCGGTTCATAATGTTCTTTTAGTTAGAGCAGCGTTTAGTGCAGTTGCTAGTTGTACTGTAGATGCCTAATGACCAGTCTCTGGACCGGATTCACACGTAGCAGCGGCTTCTTAGGTGCGTAAGTCGCCAATTATTGCCACTGGGCATGTGTAGTCAGTGTGACCGCAATCTACTAGCACTTAGGCACATAGATGAACTACGTAGTTTTTTAGGTGAGGGGGCGTGCCACGGCAGCCTCTGGGGATAATTATGTAAAGATGTAAATTAGGCTGGGAGGGAGGGCTGGGGATTGTCCGTGCGTATTTTTCCTCCTTAAGAGGCGGGGGGGAGAGTGGACCGGAGAAGTAGGTGCGGATACATGTGTACCTACGCATCACACACGGAAGTGTGAGTCCAGTCCTCTGGTTGGATGTCCGCATGGATGATGTTGATCCTGGGTCTCCTGTCTCCCACGTTGTAGTAGCCTAATAACCAGTCTCTGGTTGGATCCTCACCTGGGTGTTGTTGATGTTGGCCCTGCATTGTCCATTGGTGCTTGGATCTTCTCCTGGGTGATGTTGATGATGGTCCTGCATTCTCCATTGGTGGTTGGATCTTCTCCTGGGTGATGTTGATGATGGTCCTGCACTCTCCATTGGTGGTTGGATCTTCTCCTGGGTGATGTTGATGATGGTCCTGCATTCTCCATTGGTGGTTGGATCCTCTCCTGGGTGATGTTGATGATGGTCCTGAATTCTCCATTGGTGGTTGGATGTCCTCCTGGGTGATGTTGATTCTGGGTCTCCTGTCTCCCATGTTGTAGTAGCCTAATGACCAGTCTCTGGTTGGATCCTCACCTGGGTGTTGTTGATTATGGTCCTGCATTCTCCATTGGTGGTTGGATCTTCTCCTGGGTGATGTTGATGATGGTCTGGCATTCTCCATTGGTGGTTGGATCTTCTCCTGGGTGTTGTTGATGATGGTCTGGCATTCTCCATTGGTGGTTGGATCTTCTCCTGGGTGATGTTGATGATGGTCCTGCATTCTCCATTGGTGGTTGGATGTTGATTCTGGGTCTCGTGTCTCCCACATTCTAGTAGCCTAATGACCAGCCTCTGGTGAGATCTTGAAGATGTTGGTGCTGGTCTTGTTCTCTCCAGCATTGTAATGGCCAATCTGTGGCTCCCTTCACATGTTGTGAAACGACCAGCAGGCTCTAGTTACATACAGTTGGTGGCAGCTGATGCCTGACAAAGCATGCTGGGTAGTGTAGTGTTTGGTCGGCCAGGCCTGTTGTAGCCTAATACCCGGTTTCTGGCCATTCTATGCTGAAGGAACTGGTTTGAAATATGAAGGTTTTCTATAGGAATTCTCTAAGACGATCAGTGGGCAGAGTGGACTCTGCATGTAATTTGGTCTGTACACACACTGGCTAATAAGGGCTCTCTCTGTACGGTTTGCTACCCTTTGCCCTGGCAGTTAATAGGTTACAGAGGACTGCACTCTCGCTGCGACTCTCTCTATATAATTGACTGTTTATTAAGATACATAGAGAAAAATTACCCTTTGCCAAATGCATTAGAGGAAAATGATCTTCAGCGTCTTGGAAACATTTTTCTGTAATTATCATTGTGGAATCTGTCACAGTCACCGCTAAGAAGATTGAAGCTGATTCTGCAGGTCGTAGGCAGGATCCTGCACTAATAAACATGCTTTCACAATGATGAACACTACGGTCATGCCAATAAAGCTGAATTTGATTTGAACATTTGCATTCCATTCTGTAACCCCTATGAGAAGCGCAGCGACGATCAGAGCCCAGGGAGGGGGCAGCATATAAAGCAGAGGGCTTACAATCTAGGACAGACATGGGGTGGGGGAGTCAGGGTGCTGGCTGGGAAGAAGCGACAGGTTAGGGAATGGGCGCTGGTAGAACTTCATGTAGAGTCTGGACCGGATTCTGATCTCATAGCGGATTGTGAGCATGTGGAAGAGGTCCGCACATTCGCCTGGTCCGATGTTCTGTATGTGAGTGGAGAGAGCGCGCCCCTATGCATGCACTGAACTAAGGACACCTACGTGTAAAGACTCTCATCTTGTCACTCATCAGGGTGAACACGGGAACAAGACAGTCCTATGCAAGGGCTAAACCAGTGTTTCCCAGTCCTGGTCCTCAGGGGCCACTCACAGTGCATGATTTCCAGGCCTCCTGGCTGGAGCACAGGTGTGTCCATTACTGACTGACACATTGTAAACGTTCCGTAGGTGGTATTCAGAGATCCGTGATTAGATCAGTCCGCAAATATTCGCACGGCCAAACCCCTTCACACCCATGACACTCCCCTCTCTCGGCCGTGCTCTCAGAGACTTACGCCTCCATAGACCACCAGTAACTTTCCGTGTGGAGTTCCGTGCGTATGTGTCCTCCGTCCGTGCATATCTTGTTATTCGCGCCGACTTTTCTTCATTTAAATGCCCCCCCCGCCTATTTTTATTTAAATTCTCCTGTGCTTATTTTCCGGCGCAGATCTGGACGTATTTATCAACGTGTGATTCACAAATCCGTCCGTAAGGCATTTCCGCGGATATAGTCTACGTGAACTACGTATAAAAAGTTACTACGCATGTGCAATTGAAACGCACCTAAAAATACGCAGGGAACTGGCCGGGAAGACAGATCTCTGAATACGGCTTTATATCACTTGTACTGTATGGAGGTCTGGAAAACATGGACTGTTAGTGGTCCCTGAGGACCGGGCTTGGGAAATACTGGGCTAAGCCCTTGTAAATAGGAAGAGCCGAAACTGACGCGTTTCTCTCACTACCCTGGGTCTGCGAGCTGCAAACTATCTTCCCTCAGACTAGGTTTGATTTGATATATTGTAGTAATCTCGAGAACTCTTCTGTTTAATCAGTAGGATGTGTGCTGTATAATTCATGCTGCCATTATTTATGCACTTTTTCATTTGTAATTGTTAATGTTTTAGTCCAGATTGTGTATTAATAAATATTATTTGTAGCTCCTCGGTTGCAGTTTTCAGATATATATATATATATATATATATATATATATATATATATATATATATATATATATATATATATATATATATATATATATATATATATATATATATATATATATATATATATATATATATATATATATATATATATATATATATATATATATATATATATATATATATATATATATATATATATATATATATATATATATATATATATATATATATATATATATATATATATATATATATATAT
>WWET01001094.1:432325-443269 GCA_011038615.1 Limnodynastes dumerilii | reverse complement strand
CAGGTTACAGCCCACTGTTTAAATAGTCACTCCCCTTGCAAACAGCGGCGGATCTTAAAGTTAGACCACCATTGAGCAACCCTAACTCTGCGCTGTCATTTGAGATCTTAAGGGAAGTAGTTGCGGTTATTTGAGATCCTAAGTGTCTGCCCGCGCCCACTTTCCCTCATCTCCCTGCCTCCCCCCGCCCATTTCCATGCAAATCCTTCAGATCTTAAACTTCCGCAGCACTTAAGATCTTAAGTGCTTGCGATCGATTCACAGGTCCGCGCTTAGCGAATTTAAGATCCTAACCTCTACATAGACGGCGTTGCACTATTACTACGCATGCGCATTGATGCGAATTTTCTAAGATACTAAATATACGCACCTAAGTAGCGATAAAATCGCATCAGGCCCCTCATCTTTAACAAGGAACATGCCTGCAGAACACTATACATTCATAGTTAAGTCCACAAGGGGACTTACGCAAATCGTTTTCATAAGTCGCATTGCTTGTAACATGATGTTCTACCCTCATGGAGATCCCTCTGATGGGCAGAGTTTACCTTGCGCATGGTAAAACCCCACACCGGAGGTGGGGTTTGTCATGCTAATTAGGCAAACTGGGAGGTAAACTTAAGGTAGGGGTTAAGGACATGGAAGTGCATCAGAGAGGGGAGTGACAGGGGAGTTCACCCCCCTCTTCCGTGAGTAATAACAGACCTCCGCGGGTATGGAAAGCGTTCAGGGGTTTAAATACAGTCCACTGTCATGAATGTTTTGGCAAGGCTCCGTAAATGTAATCTGCATGGCCTTTTGCAAGTTTGTAAGGCAAGCTGTAAATACACTTAGTGACACAGGCAAAGTCCAGACTGCTAACTCCGTTTATACCCAGTACTAGTTTAGGACCCTTCTAAACATAATCATGAGCATGAATTGGAGGCATCCGAGCAGTCTGTGTTTTGTGCATGGTATCTCCACTGTAAACTAGCCAAGATGTCTGTGTGTCAGCTAGAAAAGCGACGGCATAGGTAGATATACAGTAAGTAATGGGGAAGTGTCAGCAGGATGCGAGGTAGAGGTTGAACATTAATGTGTTAATGGGGTAGTAAGATTTGAGAGAAGAGAGGACGAGATGAGGTGTGAAAAAGAGAGCAGAGGAAAGAGGCATGAGGAGTAAGACGGGATAGAGGAGCAAAGCGTGAAAGACAAATGCCTAGAAGAGGCCTGTGTGCCTTTTCAGAGAAACCTGTAATTCTGAAAAGGGAAAACTTAATTTTTATTTTTTTTTAATTCTTCAATTAAAGAACATACTTGGAATTTAAGGAACCATCGTTGTAAGTATATCTACTTCATCCCATCAGTAGCAATTTAATGTTTTGGAAATCATTTATGGAAGAAACAAAATATCTGTTTCAGCTAAACGCTAAAAGTGACACTATTGGTTGCCAATAAGGACCTTCCTTTGGATACCTATTTGTGGACACTAATCGTGAGCAACATCAACTAACTTTTTTTATTTATATACTGTATATAATAATTGTGGATATTTTGGCACTGTTTACATTGGCACTTTAATATATAAGAGGTGATATTGTTTGAAATTTTCTATTGAATATTTAGAGGTTTTTCCTAAAATATGGCAGTGACAGGCACTTTAAAGGGAAATTCAATTTGAAGAAACACTTTATTTAAAAAAAAAAGAATTTTATTAATTTTAGCTAGCGCCGACATTCACTCTGTCCTATTAGAACTGTTTATAACTGTGATGGGTTTGGAAAGAAACAAATAGAAATATGAGATATGTGATGGAAGTAGCTTCTTACGTCAAATTAATATATCCAACATTTCTGCCTTGCAGACTCGCATAGTTAATATTTATTCTTGGCTAAATATAGCCTTCACTGTGATCCTCAGCATGCCTGTGTCAGCTGCATGGCACTGATCACTAAACAACGCTTCAGTCCTGAATAGGTAAAGCAGGGCTTGGACAGGTTGGATAAGGCAGGGCCCCTAGTGGTGAGGGATCCACACTGCACCCAGAACTCACCTCTGAAGTGCAACAATTTTCTTCTGCATATTTCATTTATGAATCATTTCTTTATTTACAGATTGCTGATTTGGGGTCTGATCCTCATTTAATAACGTTAGGGGACTTTGGCAAGCCTCTTGCGTAAGTCCCCTAATAAGTACCATCTGCGCATGTACTGGGCAGATGTAATGCTGCAGATTTCTTAGCGGGACTCAGTTACATGCACTAGAAAATGCACCCGATAGGGCGACACTTAAATTCTGCATGCCTAATTCCCAGCAATCAGGCAGGGATAAGCATGTAAATTAAATGCTGGGGGTGGCAATAAGCAGTACCGCACGGATCTGCTTTTGGTTGGACACTAATCCATGCAGAGAAGTTAAGGTAGGGTTCTGCAGGTGTCGGTCGCCGTTGATAATGGCCCTTTTTTGAAAGGGATGTTTCCGAAGCCGCATTTCAGAAGATGGATCTACTAATAAACTTCCTGCCCCGCCACAGACAGGTAAGAAGCGCCTGTCCCTATTTCCCTAAGCCTTGTAATAATTCTTACCCTAACCCTCCCCTTCCATTACCCTAACCCTCCCTTCCCCATAGCCTAACCCTTCTCCCATCTATCCCCTCCTCACTGCCTAACCCTAAGGCCACACTACTAAAATATATCCCCTCCACCAAAATAACGCAAACTTCGTGTTGAATTGAGCCCTATGTGTCTTACACAAGACACTGCTAACATTCTCATTTATGCACTGATCATCTCCCGAATTGATTATTGCAATGCTTTCATTATTGAACTCCCACATTATAAAATTACCCACCTACAGTCTATATTGTATGCAGCAGCTAGACTGATTTTTATTGCAAAAATGCTTTTAGAGCTGCTTCATTCTGTCAATCTCTACATTGGTTGCCTGTACTGTATACGACAGAAGCAAATATAAAATGCATGGTGGCTCAGTGAGTAGCATTTATGTCGCACAGCGCTGAGGTCATGAGTTCAATTCCCGGACTAGGTCTTATCTTTGTGGAGTTTGTATGTTCTCCCTGTGTCTGTGTGAGTTTTCTCCTGGTACCTTCCCCACTCCTCCCCAAAAAAAACATGCAGCTAGATCAATTGGCTGCTGAGTAAGTTAGCCCTAGTCTGTGTGTGTGTGTTAGAATGTAGCTCCAATGGGATAGGGACTTATGTGAATGTTAAATATGCTCTGTAAAGAGCTATGTAATTTGATAGCGCTATATGAAAACTTGAGCAAGAGAGGGAGGACCGGGAGAAGACGGTTTAAATAACAGAAGTCTTTTGGCGCCGATTCGCTATACACATGACCACTAGCAGATTTTTGCCTTCAGGCTGTCTGTACTGCAAGATAGAGATCATCCCATCGTAATGTACTGTAAGTAACATCTAATTTATTCTACATGGAAGACACTCTTGGTGCCGCATTGGAACTTTTGGATTCAGTCTACATTCTTTAGATCCTTTTAGAAGGCAGAGACTGTTCTGAATAATCAATTATTGGACTTTGTAAAATTACCCCTTACCATTGCATTTAGCTGTATCTTGTTATTTTGTGTATACTTTTAGCAACATTGGGCTGGATCCAGACTTAAGAAGGAGCTTGAAATTAAGGGCCTGATCCAGAGCAACGCTCGCAAGCGAGCGTACGCTCATCGTATGCGAATTTTCGGCAAAAAATTCGCAATGCTCATGCCCAGTATGACAGCTTCCGGTCGCCTGAGCGTCATGAGCGAATAGCGGGCGTATCGTTAGCGTATTTTTCGCTCGCTGGGCGTATTTTTTTTACGATGGTCGGCTGGGCGCCCGTTTTACTACTGGGAGGCGGGGATAGCCATTTTAATTGTACAGTATGGGCGTGCTAAGCGTATTTTCTCAGCGTATTTTGTGCGAATTTTCGTACGGCCGACGGTCGTACCCGGTGTGGGGTATAGCCGCCGTAAGCAGGGACTTTACTATGGGAGTGCTAGGGGCGTGTAGGTTGATACGCCCGAGCGTACGTTCGCATTCGCCCGTCGTGCGAAATTTCGTAACACTGGATCAGGCCCATGGTGACTCAATGCAAACTAGTAGACAAAAACTATTCCTGGCCTGGGGAAAATGTTTACTTGGATGATTGGCTGGCTGAGCAGGTGACCTACTGCACTGAAAACAGGTGCTCTGCCTCTATGCCATATGTGGCTCCCCGGTGTGAAATGGTATGTTTTGGTCTCATAAACCGTAGTCACATGGTGACTCAATGCAACATAGGTTGTTGAACCTATTCCTGACCTGGGAAAAAAGTTTGATTGACTGCTTGAGCTTGGACTTAAAATGCCAACCTGCTACATTGAAGGTGGGTGCTCTGCCTCTATGCCGTATGTGGGTCCCTGCGGTGAGGGTGTATCATTAGGTCCCTTGAACCATAGTCACATGGCGACTCAATGCAAACTAGTAGACGAAACCTATTCCTGGCCTTGGTAAAAGGTTTGATTGGATGGATGAGCTAAGATTTGAACTGGTGGGCTACTGCGCAAAAGGTGGGTGATCTACCTCTATGCCATATGCAACTTGTGGTGCTGGGGTATCTCTAGATCCCATGAACCGTAGTCACATGGCGACTCAATGCAAAGTAGTAGGTGGAACCTATTCCTGGCCTGGGAAAAAGGTTTGACCAGCAAAGCAGCTGATTGGCTGGCTGAGTCTGGACTTATCTGGCAACCTGCTGCGCTGCAGGTGGGTGCTCTGCCTCTATGCTATATAGTTAGGTTCTATTAAATTGTAGTCACATGGTGACTCAATGCAAACTAGTGGATGAAAACTATCCCTGGCCTGGGGAAAGTGTTTGATTGGATGATTAGTTGGCTGATCTGGGATTTGAACTGGTGACCTACTGCCCTGATAGGCGGTGCTCTGCCTCTATGCCATGTGCGGCTCCCCATGGTATAAGGGTATGTTTAGGTCTCATGAACAATAGTCACATGGCTACTCAATGCAAACTAGTAGATGCAACCTATTCCTGGCCTGGGGAGAAGGTTTGATTGGATGGCTGAGCTAAGATTTGAACTAGTGGCCTACTGCACCAAAAATGGGTGAGCTGCCTCTATGCCAAATGCAACTCCTCATGCTGAAATGGTATATTAAGATCCTATGAACCATAGTCACATGGCGACTCAATGCAAACTAGTAGACGAAACCTATTCTTGGCCTGGGGAAAAGGTTTGCTTGGCTATTGGCTGCACATGTGACTACGGTTCATGGGACCTAAACATACCATATCATCATGCAGAGCCACATATGGCATATAGGCAGAGCATCTCCTGTTGGTCCAGTAGATCACTGGTTCAAGTCCTAGCTCAGCCATCCAATCAAGGATTTTCCCCAGGCCAGGAATAGGTTCCATCTACTACTTTGCATTGAGTTGCCATGTGACTACGGTTTATGGGATCTAAAGATACCCTTTCACCATGAGGAGTTGCATGTGGCATAGAGGCCAACCACCCACCTTATGCGCAGTAGGCAACCTGTTCAAATCTCAGCTCATCCAGCCAATCATCCACTCAAACCATTTCCTGAGGAATAGGTTCAATCTACTAGTTTGCATTGCGTCGCCATGTGACTACGGTTCATGGGACCTAATGATACACTTCCACTGCAGAGTGATACATATGGCAAAGAGGCTGCGCACCCACCTGCAGGTTGGCAGTTTAAGCCCAAGCTCAAGCATCCAATCGAACTTTTCCCCAGGCCAGGAGTAGGTTCAGCAACCTATTTTGCATTGAGTCAACATGTGACTACGGTTCAGGGGACCTAAACATATCGCTTCATGCCAGGAAGCCACATATGGCATAGAAGCAGAGCACCTGCTTTCTGTGCAGTAGGTTATTGGTTCAAATCCCAGCTCAGTCAGCCAATCAAAGATTTTCACCAGGAATAGGTTTCATCTACTAGTTTGCATTAAGTCGCCATGTGACTATTGGTCATGAGACCTAAACATGCTCTGACACCATGGGGAGCCACACATGGCACAGAGGCAGAGCACTTGCTTTCTATACAGTAGGTCAGCCAATCATCTTATCAAATATTTTCCCCAGGAATAGTACTACTAGTTTGCATTAAGTCGCCATGTGACTATTGTTCATGGGAACTTAACATACCATATCGTCACAGGAAGCCACATATGGTGCAGTAGGCTACCGGTTCAAATCTTAGCTCAGCCAGCCAATCATCCGATCAAACTTATCCAATCGCACTTTTTCCCCAGGCCAGGAATAGGTTTCATCTACTAGTTTGCATTGAGTAGCCATGTGACTATTGTTCATGAGACCTAAACATACCCTTATACCATGGGGAGCCACACATGGCATAGAGGCAGAGCACCACTCATCAGGGCAGTAAGTCACCAGTTCAAACCCCAGTTCAGTCAACTAATCATCCAATCAAACCTTTTCCCAAGGCCAGGAATAGGTTTTGTCTATTAGTTTGCATTGAGTCGCCATGTGACTACAGCTCATGGGACCTAACAATATGGAATAAGAAGCAGAACACCCACCTTCAGTGCAGCAGGCTGTCAGTTTAAGTCCAGACTCAGCCAGCCAAGCAGCTGCTTTGATGGTCAAACCTTTTTCCCAGGCTGGCAATAGGTTCCACCTACTACTTTGCATTGAGTCGCCATGTGACTACGGTTCATGGGATCTATAGATACCCCTTCAACATGCAGAGTTGCATATGGCATAGAGACAGATCACCCACCTTTGTTGCAGTAGGCCACGGGTTCAAATCTTTGCTCAGCCAGCACATCATTATATTAAACCTTTTCCCCAGGTAAGGAAAAGTTTTCATCTACTAGTTTGCATTGAGTCGCCATGTGACTACGGTTCATGGGATCTAAAGATACCCTTTCACTATGAGGAGTTGCATATGGCATAGAGGCAGATCACCCACCTTTGGTGCAATAAGCCACTAGATCACACCATAGCTCAGCCGTCCAATGAAAAGTTTTAACCCACACCAGGAATAGTTTTCATCTACTAGTTTGCATTGAGTCACCATGTGACTACGGTTCTTGGGACCTAGGCCACTAGTTAAAATCTTAGCTCAGCCATCCAATCAAACCTTTTCCCCACGCCAGGAATAAGTTTCGTCTACTAGTTTGCATTAAGTCGCCATGTGACTACAGTTCATGGGACCTAATGATACACTTTTGCTACAGGGAGCTGCATATGGCGTAGAGGCAGAGCATCTGCTTTAAGTGCAATGGGTCACTGGTTCAAATACCAGCTCCACAAGCCAGTCATCAAATCAAACATTTCCCCCAGACCAGAAATAGGTTTTGTCTACTGGTTTGCATTGTCACCATGTGACTTTGGTTCATGGGATCTAAAGATACACTTTCAGCATGAGGAGTTGCATATTGCATAGAGGCAGATCATCCAACTTTGGTGCAGTAGGCTACTATTTCAAATCTTAGGTCATCCAATCAAACCTTTTCCCCAGGCCAGGAATAGGTTTCATCTACTATTTTGCATTGAGTCGCTATGTGACTATTGTTCATGAGACCTAATCACACCCTTACACCATGGGGAGCCGCATAGAGGCAAAGCACCTGCTTTTGGTGCATTAGGTCACCGGTTTGAATCCCAGCTCAGCCATCCAATCAAACGTTTTCCCCAGGCCAGGAATAGGTTTCGTTTACTCGTTTGCATTGAGTCGCCATTTGACTACGGTTCATGGGACTAACTATATGGCGTAATGATACACTTTCACCACATGGAGCCGCATAGAGGCAGAGCACTCACCTTCAGTGCAGCAGGCTGTCAGTTTATACAAAACAACAATAAAAAGTCCCTAATAAACGCTAACTTTTGTTCGCTCTGAAAACAAAAACTGATAAATATGTTCCAGTGTGAAAACAGGAACAAACACGGAGTTAACAAGCGTTAGCTAGACTGATAGATGAGGTATATTTCTATAGAATCAATGATGCCCCACACAACATCAATATGAATGTTAATATACACGGCAGGTAGATAACTGCCTAGTAAAAACTAGTTATCTAGAAAACAAAGTATAGTCTCTAAGGAAACTGATGCTGTCCCACATTCATTAAGAAAAACTCTCCAAATTGTACGGCAGACTAATGTCTGCCTCACGTACAAGACGGCACTGCCGAGATCCCTTCTGCAGTCTATATCTTGTAGCAGTATGCCGTTTTTTCTTTGAAGCATAGTCTAATGCAATATTATATGGATGCCAAAAAGTTCAAGTCTCTGCCAAATATGCCCACAAAAGTGGGTGACTCACAGTTCGTAGATAAAAGTGACGGCTGGTCTCCACTCTCAGCAAGAAGGGCCACAATGTAGCAAAAGTTGGCGTCCTCGTGCTTCCTCGTTACCAAGGTATCTGAGGCTGTCTCCAAATTTTGCTTCTTTCCCGGCCATACTGTGTCAATCTTACAGTTGCTAGGATACAGCCAACATATAAAGAGAGAGAACAGCGCACGGTCCTAGTGCAGTAAGGCTTTTAATATAGATACAGGTTAAAACAGAAGATGATATACTCACATTCTGACATGGACATTTCAAGTTAATAAAATGTCAAACAGGCATGGTATGAACATATAAGTCACAGTATAAAAGCTCCACACAATTCTCCACCTCTCCGATTTTTCATAGTTCCAGTAATACTTGGTTACCAATATGGGAGTGTATAGTGCGGCCAATCACATTCAACCAACGCGTTTCAATGCTTACATGCGTCTTTCTCAAGGTTTAAACATAGAATGTGCTGGTCCTGATTATATAGGGGGAGTATCCAAGAAGGGGACCACGTGATAAATCCATCTTAATAGGTATCTCCTCCTATATTTTATAGGTATATTACTTAAGCTATCACTTACTACCATCCATCTATGAAATAATTTAAAAACATTTTTAATACAAATTAGGATTTTAAAAATTAAACGGGAGGCAAATGGAGAGGCATTTTTTGGGCAAATCCACAGAATATAGTTAAAAAATGAATGGAGTACACAATAATTTGTCACCACAATATAAATAACAAGCAAAAATATATAAATAGGCAAAATATTAAAAAGTAATGACATTTTCCTTTTGTTATAAAAATTATGATAAAGTAAGTTTTTTAATTAAATATAATGGTTAAATTCTAGGCTCAGCCAGCCAATCAGCTGCTTTGCTGGTCAAACCTATGCCATATGTGGTTCCTTGCAGTGAAATTGTATTATTAGGTCCCATGAACCGTAATCACATGGCGACTCAATGCAAACTAGTAGACGAAACCTATTCCTGGCCTGGGGAAAAGGTTGGACTGGATGATTGGCTGGCTGAGCTGGAGACCTTCTGCACTGAGGGTGGGTGCTGTGCCTCTATGCTATATGTGACTCAAGGGTATTTTTAGGTCCCATTAACTGTATTTACATAGCACCTTAATACAAAGTAGTAGGTGGAACCTATTCCTGGATAAATGATTTGACTGTCTGATTGGCTGGCTGGCTGGCATTCAAGCCAGTGATTTGATACACTGAAGGAGAATGCTCTACCTCTATGCCATACATGACTCCCCATGAAGAAAGGGTATCTTTAGGACCTATGAACTGTAGTCACATGACAACTTAAAGCAAAATAGTAGGTGGACCCTATTACTGGCCTGTCTGGGGAAGAAGTCCCACTGGCAGGACAGCTCATTGGCTTGTTGAGCTAGCTGGGAATTGAGCTGGTGACCTGCTGCACCTAAGATAGGTGCTCTACCTCAATGCCATACGTGGTTCTCATTGGTGATAGGGTATCTTTAGGTCCCATGAACCATAGTCACATGGCGACTCAATGCAAATTAGTAGGAGGAACCGATTCCCGGCTTGAGAAAAGGTTTGGTCAGCTGGGTGGCTGATTGAGCTGTTTACCTGCTGTACTACAGGTGGTTCTCCATGTTGATAGAGTATATTTAGGCCCATGAACAGTAGTCACATGCTGAATTAACCCAAAGTAGTAGGAGGAATCTATTCCTGGTTTTGGGATAAGTTTGACCAGCCAGCCAGGTGGCTGGCTGAGCTGAGCTTCAAGCTGGTGGTCTGCTGTATTGACAGTGGGTGCTCTGCCTATGTGTCATATGTGTCTCCCCATGTAGAAATGGTATCTCTGGGTCCCATGAACTGTAGTCACGTGGCGACTCAATGCAAAATAGACACCATGTGACTAGCTGCCCCCCCATGGAAGAAAGGTAGGTCCCATTAACTGTAGTTGAGTAGTGACTCAATGCAAACTAGTAGACGAAAACTATTCCTGGCCTGGGGAAAAGGTTTGATTGGATGGCTGAGCTAAGATTTGATCTAGTGGCCTATTGCACCAAAGGTGGGTGATCTGCTTCTATGCCCTATGCAACTTTTCATGATGAAAGGGTATCTTTAGATCCCATGAACTGTAGTCACATGGCAACTCAATGCAAAGTAGTAGATGGAACCTATTCCTGGCCTGGGGAAGATGCTTGATTGGAAGGCTGAGCTAGGACTTGAACCGGTGATCTACTGGACCAAAAGCAGGTGCTCTGCCTATATGCCATATGTGGCTCTGCATGATGATATGGTATGTTTAGGTCCCATGAACCGTAGTCACATGTGCAGCCAATAGCCAATCAAACCTTTTCCCCAGGCCAAGAATAGGTTTTGTCTACTAGTTTGCATTAAATCGCCATGTGACTATGGTTCATAGGATCTAAATATACCATTGAAGCATGAGGAGTTGCATTTGGCATAGAGGCAGATCACCCATTTTTGGTGCAGTAGGCCACTAGTTCAAATCTTAGCTCAGCCATCCAATCAAACCTTTTCCCCAAGCCAGGAATGGTTTTCATCTGCTAGTTTGCATTGAGTTGCCATGTGACTATGGTTCATGGGACCTAACCATATGGCAAAGCAGAAGAGACC
>WWET01001094.1:399107-416261 GCA_011038615.1 Limnodynastes dumerilii | reverse complement strand
CACCAGGCTGCCTGTCACTCACACAAAGAGGCTGTGCTGAATGGCATTAGAATAGAGAGAAAGATTGGATAAAACGTTGTAGGGATGTACAGACAGATGTACAAATGGGTTGGGTGACTGCCTGCCAAGTTGATTGATTTTTACGCAAGTCTAAAAATCATATGTGCCAACTAGGCAACCAGGATTGGATATTACATGTGGTAGTGTGACTGTACACAATTGTACAATATCGGGCCAACAGGACAGTCAGATTGGACACACATTAGATTTGCACCCACTTAAGTGTCACCCAGGTTTAATAACTGCCAGAGTAACTGAAAGGATACAGCAAACTTTACAACATGTGGAAATCTAGGTTATCATTCCATTGATGCTACAGATGTCAATTTAATGCTCAATTACAGTTTCCAAAATTAATAAATTAAAGCGTGAAGGCTTCAAAATCCCTGAATAAATGATTAGACATAATAAAAAATGTGTATCAATTAAGCCAATACACATATAAAAATGTACAGATTTATACAGATACACATTTATTTAACATATAAATATTTTCAAAGTGACTGTGAATCATTTTTAAATTTTTAATTACATTGGAAGAACATTTAAGACAGACAGTAATTTAGCAAACAGTATTCTTATTTTACAATGTATAAAAATGGTGATGATGGGAAAACAATAATTTAGCAAACAGTATTCTTATTTTACACTAATTCTCATGGTTAATTTCTCATTCATAAAATGTATGTATAGCTAAATAATTTTAGAGGAATAAATCTGTAATGTGCAGATATTCTGAAACATACAGGGGCCAAAGAGGAAATGTTAAAAGTGGAGGGTATGGAAATGTGTATTCAAAAACATTAATTATAACATTTATTTGTTATTATTTTATTTATTTTATTTATTAACAGGTTTTTATATAGCACCCACAGATTATATAGCGCTTTATAGTTTAACAATCAGTATAAACAACACTGGGTAATAACAAACAGATTGGGTGGGTAGGAGGGCCCTGCTCACAAGCTTACTGCTCACTGTCTATAGGACATAGTGTTTGATACATAAGAGCAAGTGCTATATATCACACAATGGACCAGCCAGGGTGTATGGCAAAAGTGCTCTCAGTGCTCTGTATGATCCAGCCACACAGCAGTGTTAGTAACAGAGATGAGGGAATGGTAGAATAGAAAGAGAGAGTTGCAGGGTTGTGTTAATAATGTATAAAAAAGAAGTGGTTGTTAATATGGTACTTAATGCTTAGGAAGGTTGTGGAATTTGATTAGCTTGTCTGAAGAGATGAGTTTTAAGGGAACGCTCGAAAGTTTGTAGAGTAGAGGATAGTCTTAATGGGCGAGGAAGGTTATTCCAGAGAGTGGGTGCAGCCCGGGAGAAGTCCTGTTACCGGGAATCAGAGCATTTATGAAGTGCAGAAGTGAGTTGTAAATCTTGTGATGATCTTAGAAAACGAGCTGGGATATATCTTGAGACAAGTGTATGTGTGCAGGTGCAGTACAGTTACACGAGCCAGCACGGTTGGTGATAGTTGGTTGATAGTTCAGGGATGGATAGATAGATTTGTGTATCATCTGCATAGAGATGATATTGGAAACCTAATTACTTTATTAGTTGTCCAAGGGAAGAGGTATAGATAGAGAAGAGCAAGGGACCCAGGACTGAGCCTTGAGGTACCCCAATAGATAGCGGAAGGGCAGAAGGGGTAGATCCAGAAAAGCAGACACTGAAAGAGCGATTGGAGAGGTAGGATGTGAACCAGGAAAGAGCTATGTCCTGAATACCTATTGATTGTAACATTTGTATGAGAAGAGAGTGATCAACAGTGTCAAAAGCAGCAGAAAGATCTAGGAGAATATAATACTTAATTAAATTGCGGCCGCAGACCTAGTCGTAAAACTAGAGGTAGCAATCTGGACATGTAAGTATCCAGATTTACTACCGACAGCGAGGAGTGCAGGTTGCAGGGATGTAGATTTAATATCAAATATTTCTTATTATTTAAAGCAGTGCTCGAAGTGGAAATTTAGAAATGGGGGTATGGAAATTTCAGCACCAGATGTGTCTTGTTTTCAAAGTAAACAGGTCAACACTGAGAAAATCACATTGGCCCTGATTCAGAGATTGAAAATAAGAACTTAAAGTGCATAAAATATAGCCACCTATCTTAGGGTCAATTACCCCAAAGATAGAGGGATTTGTGTGTTCCCCAAAATTAATTTAAATGGAAACATATATTAGAATGATTTGTAAGAACATGGTAATATACAACATATATGGATCCCAATTATCTGGGCCCATATATACCCCACTTCTAAAAATATAGATAAAGGGGATGGGAAACATGGTGTATATATATATATATATATATATTATCTTCCCTTAAAATCACCATCCCCTCTGTGTGGGAATATATCAAATGATGGACCTATCTTAATATGATGGACCTAGTCCACCATGATAGTAAAATAAAAATAAATAAATAAATATTTATCAATACCCCCATATGATCTTTAGAAACTCCCAAATGTGGCTCATAATATAAAACGTAGCTCACAGTCCAAAGTGGTGCCGCACGGCCTCCTAACCAAGACTGTAAACGTAACCACATCCACGGTGGGATCTATACATCTATATCAATGAATGGTGTAATATAGCGAACCATCGATCAGATGACCCTTACATAGAGATAAATAAATACTTAAAAATTATAAAAGTAGAAATAAAACTGGAAATAAAATTACCCAGCTTGTGAGGGAATACCACCTGTCTCAGAGTGTCCTTCTTAACATACGACACCCGGTGTTCCCTGGAGGTCTCCCATCCAGGTACCTGCCAGGCCCATACCTGTATGGCTTCCGAGATCGGACGGATTCGGGCTCATCCAGGTCGGTTTGATCGTAGGTAAATCTTACTCATAGACCACGGCGGCATCCTCTATAACATAAAGGGAAATGGAAGAGTTAAAACACCATCATAAGAACCATTTTAATTCGAAGTCCTGGTTAAGACCTGATGGTTCGAGAGTGTTCAGATTGAATATACACTCCATTTCGGTCTTAGCCAGGTTGGAGTTCATATCGTATTTGCGCCAGTGTGGATTTACTTTTCTTAAACCACAAAAACTAATAATGGCTGTTGGATCACATTCATGATGATATTTAAAGTGCGAAGACATTGGATGTACCTCCAGACCCTTTCTGATGTTACGGAGATGTTCGGACCATCTCACCTTTAGAGGTCTGGAGGTACGTCCTATATACTCCAGTCCACACTTACATTTTAGCACGTAAACACAATTCGTGCTATTACAAGTGATAAAATCCCTGATTTTAATTTCTTTGGAATTGGATGATTTATAGATTTCCAACTTCCCAGGGCCTTTAGTGTTTCTACAAAGGGGACAATCCCCACATCTGAAAAAACCTTTGGAGGTTATTCTGGATGGGGTGGGTTTATTATGGACAAATGCACTCCTAACTAGACGGTCTTTTAAGTTAGGAGCTTTCCTGTAAATAAACCGAGGACAGGATCCAATATGTGTAGCAAGTTCTGTGTCACCCTCAAGTATATGCCAATGTTTTTTGATGATACGTTCCACCTCCTTATGGTGACTATTATATTGGCTAATAAATGGTATTTCTGTCTGGGGGGATTGAGTTTTCACTTTGGGTAACAATAGTGAATCCCTATCCATATCGGCTACTTCATTTATGATGGTGTCTAGTTTGGATGTGGTGTAACCTTTATTAATAAAATGTTCCCTCATGGATGCTGCATGCGTACGATAGGAGGACAGGTCTGTGCAATTCCTCCTCACTCTCATAAATTGCCCTTTGGGGACATTGCTTAACCAGAGGGGATGGTGATTACTGGATCTGGGAATATAGGAGTTCGTGTCGGTTTTCTTTACATAATTTTGCGTTTTTAAAGAACCTCCCTCCACATATATATTCAAATCCAGAAAGTTAACCGACATCTCACTAATGTCAAATGTCAGACATATACCCTTATCATTGGTATTTAAAATTGTACAAAAAATGTCCAACTCCTCCCTAGTGCCCCTCCAGAAAAAAATGATGTCATCAATATATCTCAGCCAGGAGACCAGATTCGCCCCTCCCACGGGTATGATCTCCTTTTCCCAATATGCCAAAAATAAATTTGCATAGCAAGGGGCGAATCTGGTCCCCATGGCCGTCCCACACAATTGTAGGTAAAAGTCATCCTCAAATCTAAAATAATTAAAATTAAGAATAAAAGAAATACTATCCAAAATAAAATCAATGGTTAAAGGATCCATTTCGGACTTATTCAAATAAAACTTAACCGCTTCCAATCCTTTATTATGGTCTATGATGGTATAGAGGGAGGAGACATCTGCTGTAACTAATCTCCACCCCCTATCCCAGACCATATTCTTTATTTTCACTAAGACATCCGTGGTGTCTTTTATGAAGGATGGTATATGGCACATTAGTTTTTGGAGGTGGGAGTCTATGACTTGAGATAAGTTAGAGGTGATGGAGCCTGTCCCGGCCACAATGGGACGTCCAGGGGGATTGATGGCATCCTTATGTATTTTGGGAAGAATGTAAATGACCGGGACAGTGGGCTCCACCACCTGAATAAACTCCCGCTCTTTGGATGTAATGACCCCTTTAGTGACATAACCATCCAATAATTTTATTAATTTGGCCTGATATTCCCTTGTTGGATCCTTCTTCAATTTCTTGTACGTATTGGTATCCTGTAATTGCCGTATAATCTCATTTTTATACTTAATCGTATCCATCATAACCACCCCTCCCCCCTTATCAGCTGGTTTAATTATAACTTCCTTTAAACCTTGTAAATTTTTAAGGGCTTCTTTCTCCTTATTAGTGAGATTGTGTCCTATCCTATTCCCATTAGGGATATTTTTCCTTATTCCCTTACCATGTATTTTATGTAAGTCTTTGATAACCAATTTCTCGAATGTATCAATATAGCTCCCCTTCTTATGTTTGGGATAAAATATAGATTTGGGTTTGAAACCAGAGGTTTGTGTCACCTGTTCATCTCCTTTGTTAAAAAACTTTTTTAAAGTTAATTTACGGATGAACTTGTGGGTATCCACAAAAATATCAAAGGGTTTACATGGGTTATCCGGGGCAAACTTGAGTCCCTGGCCCAAAACACTCTTTTCGCTAGGGGACAAAACATATGAACTTAAATTGAAAATGGTGGTATGAGTGTCTTTAACCTGATTCTCATCAAGTGACTCTATCTGTGTCATGGGATTGGAGTCCTTTCCCTGATTTCTCTTAGTCCTCAATCTTTTTTGCTTGTTATCCCCGCCCCTTTTACCCCTTTTCCGAATCAGTTTGGAGGGGGAAGGGGCCTGTATAGTTAGTACCGATCTCTCTCTTCTCTCCCCTCCCCTAAAAAATGATGTGGTGGAGAAAGTTCTCTTATTTTATCAGATCTATTATCCAAAAGAGGATAATAGGAATCCTGTTCATATTCTGAGTATTGTGGGTATGGGGGATAATGAGAGTAAAAACCGTCCTCCACTTGTGTATAATGATAATCATTCCCTCTGAAGCGATTATCATAAGGGGGGTATCCATACTGATCTCCTCTAAAACCACTTCTATTGGGAATTTGGTGAGAACCCTTTCCCCTATAGGGGTAATATCCTTGTCCCCTATTATGGTAACTCCCCCTATGGTGATGGCCCCTCTGGTTTTTATAATAAAACCTGGTTTTAGGTGGATAATTAGAGTAGGGATGTGGAAAATGAAAATTTCTAGAGTTATTTTGGTAGTGTGGAACCAATTTAACTTGAGAAGATGATACAGGATTGGATCCATTTAAATTGGATGATTGAATGACCTCTTGCTGTGTATTTTTAACTCTACCAACATCATTGGAGTTCCCTTTTCTTAAATTTTCTACTTGATTACCCCCAGAATTGGGCTTCACCTTTGGGTTGTTGAAATTCTTCATTTTTTGTGGTTTCTTCTTATTGGGGGTGGGTGGGGCTTGCATATCAGTGTGTACTATAATATTAGAAGGACCAGGGGGTGAAGAGGGAGCTGGATGGTTATGTGTATCACCTGTGCCCTTATACACCTTATCCCTAATAAGTTTACCTCTCTTCTTCTTAATCACAGCTTCTTCTTTAGAATCAATTCTCATTATAGTCTCTCCCTCTAATTCTCTAAACTCATCCAGGTCCTTAAAAGGCTCTAGGAGATCCCTAATGGATATAATCTTAACCTCTATTTCTAGAAGATGAGATTTCCTCTCCTCAATGATTATCTCCATGAGTGAGGATGAACAACGATGGAGTATACCTTCCCATCTCTTGGTAAATTCCCCATTGTCAGATTCAAAAGAGGCGACTTTATCTATCAATAACCCCTGAGGTATGATATTAGCTGCCTGGTACTGTTCCAGGGTAGCTATGTCCCACCATACTTTGCATTCCCTGATTAACAATCTTTCCAACTTCAACATAATGTATCCTAGATCTTCTTCAGAAAAATCAGAATTGGTACATTCCTGTTGTTCCACCATTTCAGACAACTTAAGCATTCTTCTATGTTTTAACGTAAACATGGTGGGTACTGCACCAAATACAGCAATAAATTAATACAATCTAAAATGAAATAAATAAAGCAGCTAAACCCGGTGTGCCGCTGCTAGCCATCCAGTAGTGGACTCTATCTTGACCACATTCATATTTGTAATAGCACGAATTGTGTTTACGTGCTAAAATGTAAGTGTGGACTGGAGTATATAGGACGTACCTCCAGACCTCTAAAGGTGAGATGGTCCGAACATCTCCGTAACATCAGAAAGGGTCTGGAGGTACATCCAATGTCTTCACACTTTAAATATCATCATGAATGTGATCCAACAACCATTATTAGTTTTTGTGGTTTAAGAAAAGTAAATCCACACTGGCGTAAATACGATATGAACTCCAACCTGGCTAAGACCGAAATGGAGTGTATATTCAATCTGAACACTCTCGAACCATCAGGTCTTAACCAGGACTTCGAATTAAAATGGTTCTTATGATGGTGTTTTAACTCTTCCATTTCCCTTTATGTTATAGAGGATGCCGCCGTGGTCTATGAGTAAGATTTACCTACGATCAAACCGACCTGGATGAGCCCGAATCCGTCCGATCTCGGAAGCCATACAGGTATGGGCCTGGCAGGTACCTGGATGGGAGACCTCCAGGGAACACCGGGTGTTGTAGGTTAAGAAGGACACTCTGAGACAGGTGGTATTACCTCACAAGCTGGGTAATTTTATTTCTAGTTTTATTTCTACTTTTATAATTTTTAAGTATTTATTTATCTCTATGTAAGGGTCATCTGATCGATGGTTCGCTATATTACACCATTCATTGATATAGATGTATAGATCCCACCGTGGATGTGGTTACGTTTACAGTCTTGGTTAGGAGGCCGTGCGGCACCACTTTGGACTGTGAGCTACGTTTTATATTATGAGCCACATTTGGGAGTTTCTAAAGATCATATGGGGGTATTGATAAATATTTATTTATTTATTTTTATTTTACTATCATGGTGGACTAGGTCCATCATATTAAGATAGGTCCATCATTTGATATATTCCCACACAGAGGGGATGGTGATTTTAAGGGAAGATAATATATATATATATATATATATACACCATGTTTCCCATCCCCTTTATCTATATTTTTAGAAGTGGGGTATATATGGGCCCAGATAATTGGGATCCATATATGTTGTATATTACCATGTTCTTACAAATCATTCTAATATATGTTTCCATTTAAATTAATTTTGGGGAACACACAAATCCCTCTATCTTTGGGGTAATTGACCCTAAGATAGGTGGCTATATTTTATGCACAAACACTTTTATAACTTATTCCCTTTTGGGGCTATCACGGGGATATCACGTTTCATCTCACTGACACAAGGTTCACGTGATATATATTTTTCATATATTTTTCACATACACATGTAATATGTACATTGTTGCACATTGAAATATTTTACACATCACACTAATAGTAATTTTGATTTAACCTGAGGCTTACATGTAGCCATTTGGAATATACTTTTGATATCCCAGGATAATTGATGTATGCACATGCAATTTGTGGTAATTAGTCTCCTTTTTTTGGCCACTTTGCACTGGTTTGTCTTTGATTAGTCCACGTGTGCAATTTATTACCACAATATATTTTTTCACTTAGTTTCACTATGTATATAATTATATTTTTTTCATGCATATCCATAAAATTAAGAGAATTTTTTATGATTTATATTTTAAGGTGTTTTTTACTATCTAATATCCAAATGTACTCTCATTAGTTTGTGAGGCGGTATTCTTTTATGTAAATTGTTGTATATGTAAGATCCCCTATTGTGGAAACATAGTATTAGCACAGCGGCACACAGGATGAGGAATCCTTTAAACCACCTTCAATCATCTCATTGGATTCAACGTAACAAGTGCCACAGCTGGGGGATTCGTGGTGTGTGACACAAGCTATACATGTTACTTCCTCTAGTCTCTCTGTATGCTGTGTGACACAGGCCATGCAGCATTTTAGTTGCTCTTCTTTGCACAGTCTCTAATGTATTTGTCTTTGTGGAGATATGGCTCCAGAACTGAACACAGTATTCCAGGTGAGGTTGTATCAACGATCTATAAGGGGGCATCACTACTTCTCTCTTTCTGCTACTAATTCCTCTCCCTATGCAACCAAGCATCTGACTTGCCTTTATCATTGCTTTGTTACATTGCTTGGCTACCTTTAAGTCACATGCAATAATGACTCCTAGATCCCTTTCCTCCTCAGTAGTTTCTAATTTAGTGCCATTAATAAAAAATTGAGCTTTTGGGTTTTTGTGCCCCATGTGCATGATTTTGTATTTTTTGGCATTAAACTGCAGATACCATACTCTTGACCATTCCTGCAGTCTATCTAGATCATCCCTCATTTTGTGTACCCTTCCTGGGCTGTCTACCTTGTTACATATGTTTATGTCATGTGCAAAAATGCATATTTTCCTCTCTATACCACAAGCAATATCACCTATAAAGATATTAAATAACACTAGTCCAAGTACAGAACCCTCGGTTACTCCACTGGTTATCTTACCATCCCCAGAAGGGATTCCATTTACTAGAACCCTCTGTTGTCTATCCTGTAACCATAGTAAGTGAAGTAAGTTAGTGGAAGCAAAGAATAGTCCAAACCATTAAAAAAAGAAAATTGACGCTTGTATTGATTGTTTGTTTGACAGATGTGAAAATCCAATGGAATTTTCTATTATATTAGAAGAATTGATTATCAACCTGTAAATTCCAGACCTCAGGTCATGATTGGAGGTTAAGTAACAGGTTATTAGGAGTTACACCGATACAGCAAAATGGGCAAAGTAAAAAAAAAAAGTAGTGCAAAATGGAATTGTCCTTGGGTCTTCCATCCACCCATGGCTTGTATATCAAAGAAGTCATGCATAGTTTACCAATCCAAACACTTTAATGACAGGGACTAATACTTCTGTGGCTATTTCAAGTGCTTGGTTTGTTCAGGCCTGCCATAAGAATACAATTGGAAAAAATAATATATTTAAATATAATTCTTTACCAGTACCACTTGTCCACATTTCTGTAGTTGGTACGATGACATTTTGTAGACAACCAGGTACAGCAAATTACTTTTTTTAAGGTCATGGTAGAGTTGAGGAATTGTTATTTAGCAAAAATAGAACTGCGATGCAATTTGCACATGAACTCAACTCATCTTCTAAAACCGGAAGAATTTAATTGATAATGAAAATCTGCTGGCCATGGCCATCATGGCTTTAGTGATAAGTTTTCAAACTTGGTTCCTCTAGCAATTTCCTGTTTCACAGACAATAGTTGTTTGAAACGGCTAGTCTTCTTGGACCCCTGTGCTGAAGATTCACACAACAGAGAAAAAAAGGTACTGCACAGGCAAAGTATGAGCACAAAATTAGCGTGCTATCATGAGGTCAAAAAAACTAAATATGTATGAAATAGTATCGAGAGATACAAAAAAGAAAGACCCCTTAGATGCACAGCGGTAATCCCATCATCCAATTATACAAAAACCAATCATTAAAGTTAAAAATATCATATTTTATTATAACAACATGCTAAAAAACAAACAACCCTACCCAGCGAAAATATAGAAATATTACACTCCCCATATATAAGGTATACACAATGTATTCACAATATAGAGCAGTATATATAAAATGCATATATGGATTTTATATATACTGCTCTATATTGTGAATATTTTTGTATAATTGGATGATGGGATTACCGCTGTGCATCTAAGAGGTCTTTCTTTTTTGTATCTCTCTTGATACTACTTCATACATATTTAGCTTTTTTGACCTCATGATAGCACGCTAATGTTGTGCTCATACTTTGCCTGTGCAGTACCTTTTTTCTCTGTTGTGCTATTAATCCTCTCAAGCCTTTCAGTTTTCTGGTGATACACAGAGGTGCTTTTTACCTTTAACAGACAACAAAGGTCTTTCATGAGGGCTGACACAAATGGAGTTACCTGGCCCATCCGGATCTCTTTATGGATACCAAACTGTATGAAATTATGAACATTTATTTAGGTTCTGAATCAGGCGGAAATCTATACCCCAACAAAACCATACGGCAGCATTTAAACTGTGAAAACAGAAATAACGTTGAGACTTATTTTTAACTAAAATCTAAATAACAGATTAAAAATAAAACCATGTAGTAACTACCATGTTCTAAAGCAAAGTATTTTCCCTGCATGCAAAATTATGAATTCATTTTCATCCCTTACAGTTGGTGGACAGTTGTGTCTGCTTTTGCTATTACTCTCAAGCTCTTGATCAGTCCTCTGTTGTTGGAAGTACATGGCAAGCTGTCACCTCAGGGGGTACAAGCAGCTTTTATTCTTTCTATTATGTCTGCTTCACCAGGGAAATGTTTCATTTATCTTACCTTGTTAGATTCTTGTTCCAGGCTTATATTGTCCTGGAATTTCTAATCTTGTCATAAATGTCAAAAATTTATCTTTTTTTTTTGTTTCTCTGTATTTTTGGCAAAAATAATATAGAAAAAAGGTATATGTGTTTTTACTTTTATACCTTGCTCTAGTTTTTCATAAGAAATACATGTATGACTGTGTTTTATGTGGAATCTCGGGGTAAAATATGTCTCAGTTTATTTTTTCAATTTTTTTTCCTTTATAATCCCGTGTAAGGGAAAATCTTTGGCAACAGAGACATTTACATATCAATTTCATTAAACTCATGAAAGGAGATTTCAATGTAAAGTAAAATGATCTATAACTGCAAAAAATTGCAATGTAATTCTTTATGTGATCATTACTGCTGTATATAAATGAGTTGAATGGAATTGAAGAGGAGAGGAAAGAAGTTTCACCACCACCAAACACTATGTGCACCAGAAAATGTGTCCTTAATCAGTGGTGGAGTCGATGTGGAAGTCATTTCTTTTATTTGGCATGTGAGTGAGGTGTGTGGCAAGTTCATGAGGTATTCGTGGCATGTGTTGATAGAAGTGTGGCATGTGAAAATGTCACAAAGGACATATGGGAAGGCCTGAATAGCAAGTGTAAAAGTCAAAGCAAGGGGAATTTATAATTTATAATAGGGATGAGTTGGATGTGCAGAAGTCTGATTATGGACATGTAGGTAAATCTGTGTAGCACAAGGAGGTATCTATGCCTATAGATAGCTATAACTAGTATTGGAAAATGCCCCCTATTGTAAAGTGGAGCACGGGCTGTCCCACTTTTTTAGGACAGACCTGGATCCTCTGGATCCAGAAGTCCGTCCACATTAAAAAAACAAGCAGGATGTCACACAGAGCAGAAGCGCTTTCACTCTCTGGGGGAGAGGGGGCGGGGCATGCAAGGGTGTGGGTCTCCGCCGAGAACGGTCCTATTTCAGAAGGGCCACTCTCTCAGCCAGTATTAAACTGACTGGAATATCAATTGCTTCTGGCAAAAGTAATCGATCCCCGGAGCACCTATCCTAGCCCTCCCCTTTCTTGACCCTAAACCTAACCCTCCCTATCCTGCAGCTTGACCATAACCCTTCCTTGCCTGCAGCCTGAACCTAGAACTCCCCTCCCTGCAGCCTGACCTTAAGTGTCCCATCCCCGCAGCCTAAATCTACACTCCCCTACCAGCAGGCTGATCCTAACCCTATCCCTCACTAGGGACGTCTCGTTCCCCAAATAAAATGGAAATAAGACAATTAAAATAGAAGGAGTTATGAGCGCTAAGGTGTATCATCAGAGGGAAGTTTCAGATGTGTACAACTAAACAATAAAAATAGTAAAATTCGTGATGAAGTGGTGTCCAAAGAATCCATTCATGGGATGATGACCCTTACCCCTCACAGGGAGAATGAGGGAAAGTGAATAAGATAAAAAAAAGTATTTATTAGTAACACGAAAAAACAATATAAAAATAGGGGATGGAAACAGTGCATACCAGGAAGATGGAATTTCTGGTCCTGGTAAGTAATGTCCAAATCCCCCGAAGCCGCCCACTCTTACGTGTTTCAAGCTCTTACTGAGCCCTTTCTCATAGTTCCACAGGATCCACTCAATCATTAAAAAAATACAAAAGCCCATATGTGAAGATTTCAAGCATGTCACACCATTGATAGACCAGTGTTTGATACATTTTACATGGGTCACATAAAAATAAAAATATCTACCTTTTAAATTCCAGAAAACACATTTCAGTCAATTGTTATATATAAAAATGTATCTCTTTCCCCCAGAATATCTATCAGCTGGAAGCAGCCATTCATTTCCCTTGTATTGTAATGTATTTACACTTTTGAATTAAGATAGAGATAATTTCCAAAAAGACAGATTATTGACACTGTGGATATAATGATATAATCTGTTGCCTATGCTTTCTTACCATGTTTTCAATTTTTTTTAAAAAACACCCTTCACAGCATGTGGCATAGGTCGTTCTTTGTTCAAGAAAGCTGGCGTGATATTAAAATACACAGAAGCTTGTGGATTGCTGAGCAGATTCTGCCTTGTGAATGCTGGTCAGTTATTAAAGTAAATACAAAGAAATAAATCAGCCTATGGTTTACACATCAATAAAGGTAATAACACTACAATGATATACACATATGTATGAGATACATAAAATAGTCATAATGGCCCAGAATCAGAACAACGCTTGTGAGCGAATTTACGCGTGGCGGAGACGTAAAATCACCTCTTAGTAAGTACTGCGGATGTGCACCATAGAAAATATGCACCGTTACGTAGCGTAAATGTGAACGTATGGGCCATTCACGTATGTGTCACGTAAATACTTATGTGTGGGTGTGCCAATTTACGTGTGGGCGTGCCAATTTTACGTTTCATAAAAATACGTCTGAAATACGCTATGTAGGCGGGGTTTGTATTTAAAGTGTACAGTATGGGCGTGCTTAGCTGTGTAAATACGTGTTGCCCATATGTATGTGAGCAGATGACATCGGTTACGTTGCCAGAAGTTATGGTAGGGTTTGGAAAGCATATCTTGGACAAAATACGTACATTCAAGGGGTGTGACAAGGGGAGTGTATAGGAAGGTACGCTCGCGTAAATACACTACGTGAGGAAACGTATTGCAAACGTAGTTCTGGATCTACTCCAATGACATTATGTCAAATTAGAAATGAATCAATGAGGTTTTAGAGTTTTACTAAGCAGTAGAAGTATTTTTATGGAATACCATAGTAAATTGACTCTCTTCTATCACTGTATACATACATTGGTATATTATTAAAAATACTGGTAATTCAGTTGTTCAAAATGGCAATGGTTTCAACAATTAAATACATATACTCAGGGTTGGAAGTAGACCACCTCAGGCCCCATAGCAGGAAGAGAGGCCCGAATCTGGAAGGGGGTTGGACTTTCTCTCTCTCTCTGTGTATGTAATGGGAATACACTCTCCTTGTATATACAGACCTTACGAGTTCTGACCGCTACCTTAACTCTTATGCACTTACCCAATGTGAGTGGGTACGTAATAGAGAATCGTATGTAAGGGCTTAGCCAAGCTCTTACTGTACAATTTGCATTGTCCACTATGCATACACCTGTGACGCATGGTGGCCCATCACCCCCCATCGGCAGAGGCTGTTCCTGCACAGAATGCACCCTATAGTACCTAAATCAGGTTGTTCAGTTAATTATTGCGTTTTACATATATATCTCCATTTGGAGGATGCATTTAAACCTTGCATTGTTTCTCATTTTAAATCTGGCAGGTAAACCAAGTGCTGATTTGTCCTCTGAGGTAACCATTACTAGGCTTATAAGCACTCGTTTTGTTTCAAACAATTGTTATTGAATTATTTTTTAACACTGTTCAGATGACAGTTACAGCACAGAGAATGTCATAATTACTATTATTCTTTTATCACACTTTAGGTTGCTGGTTTGCCTTATTATCCTTAGTAAAATGGACAGGTTCCAGACTTCCAACAATGATTTCCATGTGTTCAGGTCATAAATCGTCCAATTATGGGCACATATCCAAGCGGCTAGATCCCACTAATGACACTTGCAACAGCTTCTGACAGGGAAGCCAGGTTGGGTTTGCTAGTGGGTGGGGCTTGGTATGACAGTGTGAAGTATAGGCGTGCTATCGTATGCTTGGCTTGAGTTGGAAATTTCAAGGTAGGTTGTTGTTGATTTAAGTTCGTGTGTGTGAGGACATGGTTAGCGTTGTGAGCGATTGCAGATAGAAGCTCAAATTTTTGGATCTGGTCCTGTGTTAATAAGAATATGTCAGCTACTACCAGCTTAGGATGGCAACATGGATGTAGTTTGAACACTTGAGGTGTATGTTATTTTTTTGTTTATGGTTTTCCTAGCATGTGTGATACTTTTTTTTTGTTTTACCTTAAGATAGACATTAATTGTTCTATACAAATGCACTCACTTCCATCCCAATAAAAAGTAGAACATGGGTTCAATTCTGGATCTTTGCAGACAGGCCCAGTAATTAAATGCACGTGTAAATATGGTGTTTTGGCCAAAAATCTGCATCAGACTCGTATTGTGTATCTAGTATAGTCCTTCATTATGTGTATGTTGGTGTATGTTGGCACTGATGGACACAGTTCAGATCTGTGCACATTTGGTCACAGTGTATGGACAGTGTTGGGCACAATGAAAATATTACCATTAATGTATATAGTTTGCATGTGGGCACAGAAAATGTGTAGTTATTGTTAGTCATAAAGTTGTGGATACTGCTAAGCAGAATAAAGCACAAGCTACATTCACAAAGATAAAACAAAATGTAACTATAAGGGTATTACAATTTGGTATAATCTTTATGGACCCAACTCAGTCTGATGGGTTTAGAATACTGCAATATGACATGGCTGTGGTCTTAGATCATTGGTATACATGTCATGGTAATGCTTCTTTTGCAAGGATTTCCAAAGGCACCTCCTCTCTACACTGCATGATTTCCACCAAGAGTTTTGTCTGCAACAAGGAACTAGAGATATGAAAACATTCCTGACAAGAGCCACAAACACAATTCAAACAACTGTAGACTAATGAAGTGTAGATTCAAATTCGTGTCCAAGTGCTTTATTTATATACTAATATGGAATTATTTGCTTATTTGCCCTTTATATGAACTTTCAATTTTTTTTTTGTAATGTCTCAAAAGCTAAAATCTGGATCAGTATTTATAAATATTTGACACAAATTTTTTTTCCATTTCATCGCTTCTGGATATTTTAGTTGTGTCTAAAAGATAAATGTTTCCAAAGTTGCTAATAACTTTGGCCCTGTGTTGGACTAGCATAATTTTCTATGAAGCTAATAAATAATATGGATTAGTACTAAAAGTAATATTTGCAATTTGCAAGTGACTGTTATTATAAACATGTGGAGTTTGCAATTTATTAGATAACCAAAACTGCCTGAAGTCATGTATCCTCTATTTATCAAACATATGTTATGTTTTTCATGGTTCACGTATGTTAGGTGAATAGTTACTGATGATAGCTGCCTTATAGGAGCATTAAAGCCTGAGGCAGAACTGTTGGTGACAGATGTTGAAGTGCAGCCAATATAGACTTTTTTTTACTTACTATACTTGCATTAAGAAACACAAAACAGGGCAGGTTACTTCAATAACCAGATGTAATGTCTATGTTTTATTTATTATTGCTAAATACAACACTTTTTTATACTTGTAGTATGCTCACATTTATATTAATATTTCTATGGATAAACAATATACATTACTTGCCAATTTTGACACTGGTGTCTAAGGACCAGATACATACTTAGGGGTATATTCTGTACGGTAGCCTGCTCTGCAGAGACTATTGCCCTGAATTTCCAATCCACAGCGCTGCATGTAGGGGAGCTCTCATACGCAAGGACTGTGGATCTGCTACCTGAACCGTACCTTAAGCATTCTGCACGGAAACCATAATACTGAATTGTACGTAAGGGCTTAGCAACATGGGGGGCTCAGATAATCATAGAGTGCAGCATTGGAGATAATGGTACTGCACATACAGTAAGAATATTGATGATCAAAGTACATGCAGTAAGAATATTGATTATCATAGCACAAACAGTAAGATGAATATTGATGATCATAGCACATGCATGAGATGGGAGAGGCAAGAGCGGAGAGTAACGTGTGCCCCGTCCTTAAAAATTTTACTATACGTTCCACAAAATTCTCTCATAAGACAGGGCCAGTGATAATAGGCCGTATGCAGAGCTCCGGCCGCATTGCAATTGCGGCCGGAGTTTTCAGAAAAGTGCTACTGCGCATGCGCAGTAATTTTCTAACGTAATCTACGTTACTTGCAACGTAGATTGCGCATACGCAGTCTTTAAAACACTTTTCTGAAAACTGCGGCCTGAATTGCAATGCGGCCGGAGCTCTGCATACGGCCCGGTATGTCTAGCGACCCCCTGCAAAACAATACATTTGTGCCCTCCTCTTTTATAAATATCATAATCACACTGCTGTGCCCCCTTCATAATCACACTGCTGTGCCCCCTTCATAATCA
>WWET01001094.1:379866-398307 GCA_011038615.1 Limnodynastes dumerilii | reverse complement strand
ATGAGATGGCGGGTGGGGGGGGGGTGGCGCACCAAGATAAGATGGGGTGCCAGTGGGAGGGCTAGGTTCTCGCCCCTGCTTTACATGAAAGACAATGCAGACACATAATTTTACCTGAAATCACTCTGAGATGGCAGCAGCTGCCATGTGCTGCCCAGACAGGAAAATGGACTGACTCCTCCCGCTGATCAGGTGACTGATCACATGGACGTGACATCAGCAGAGGTCTTCTAGCCCACTTGGATCTAGCATAAATAATGAATAATGAGATGGGGTGCTAGCGCCAGTGAAAACACTCCTGTGATGTTGGCAGTAAATAGATGTGTGTAAAAACCTATGTATGATCCGCTATTTAGAGTTAGATATTTATGCTTTGTACCTTTTGTGGGGGAATAGGTGGACCCCTGGAGATTGGGTTATTAGCGCAATACTGCTCTCCTAATTGTTCTTGTATTATCTATTTTTATTCACTAGCATCTACGTTACAGCACAGGCTAGCACCAGTGTAAAGAGGACTGGCGCCTATTCAGCACCGCAGTGGCCCTGATCCAGATTTCTTTGTGTTTTCCATATGCATGCAGATCTGGAAGTACGCATAGAAGAGGGGAGAGCGATCCCCTGTCACTCCCCTCTCTTGTGCGGAGAGGTAGGTGAGAGGGGAGTGAATTCTTCACACAGATCTGCGTCCATCTGAACGCAGATCTGTGCAGAACTGCTTATCATTATCACTTGTTAGGGGACTTACGCAAGAGGCTTGCGTAAATCCTCCAATTTTATTAAATGAGGGTCAGGTCCGTTGCTTTTAAAAACAAATTCCTTTTTTTTAAACCAAAGCTATGTGCACATAAATCCACGTATAGTTGTTTGCCTTGGAAAGCAGATACAGGGCATGGGTCAAGTAGAGTCAGGATGTTTTCATGTAATTGCAGTACAATTACATGTAGATGTCTCTGTAGATATACTTTCCTATGCTTGCTGGACAGCTGGTTCAGCCATTTACAGCAATGCTGAATGTTAGCAACACCTTCTAGCTACTACCCTGTGGTATGTATGAGACTTCAATACTTAATTCATTCAGTTATATAGTATATTTGTACAATAATGGAAGTAGGTTGTCAATAATTAATAATAATTGACAAAACACTAGTCTCTCTCATGTAAACAGCAATTCATTTTATTATTATTTTGTGTGTCAATAGGGTATTGTAGCTTTCACATTTCATACTAAAAAGCCACTGGAGTAACAAAGTAAAGTGAACCCCATCAGGCTGGGGCCGTACCCACTTGCCACTGTTTATATACTTTCCATGTTTGTGACTTTCGCTTTTGTGTCAGTTTTTCACTTGACTTGAAGGGATCGACTACGCCCTTATGGGTTCTGAGTCCCTGGGATCTAGGGGGGTTGTGTGGCCCTCTGGTTCCTCCCCCCTCCCAGCCAACTGCTTCTGTTCTGATTGCTTTGCAGTTGTCGTGCCCTGGGTGACCCTTATGGTGACCCTTATGGTGACCACAGGGACAAGTTTAAGGGTCCTCCTAGCTTTGGCGAAAGGGTCCTACTGACCTTGTTCGCCCTAGTTGCCTTTATGGCTGCGGGGTGGTTAGGGATAGTTGGAGAAGACTTCAGTCTGTGCCCTGTGCACTCTTTGTATTTCACAGAGCACCAAAATTCACATTCCTGGCTTTCAATAGAAAAAGAAAAGGGAAAGTGAACCCCAGTGTGCGGGCATTCATCTCTTCCTCCCCATGTAGCCTCTTCAATGAAGGAAAAAATAACTTGGTGAGTCAGAGTTTATTTCTGCCAAATCTAAAGGCCTGTCATATATTTCTGTGGCCTGAACACCTCTTTCGTGTGGTACACCATGGCCCCATAATGTTTTTGGTTGGGCCTACCATTGCTTTTCCCTAGGGGACTCATTATCCTTCACAGGTAAAGCCACATCTCTACACAAGTATGGGGACACAGGAATACATAACTGTTATACCTGGAACATACTACTCTGTAATACCTATACTTTGTACATCTTTTCTCTAGGCACATTCTAAAGTTACCTTCATTCGCTCCAAGATAAGGTAAATTATGTGGCATGCTTTATGTTAGTATTTTATGCAGGTATTAAAGCATATCACATAACGTTGGCCAGTATATATTAGACACAAGGGAAGGGAGTAAAATTCGCCAATTCATACACAAGCCCTAGATGTGAAATATGTTTTCAAATCAAGTACCTACTCCTGATTCAAAATCTGATTCAACCTTCTACTCTCTACATCTCTGACCTTTATTTGGATCTGTGAGCTGTGAGTAATGAAAACACTGCTCAGAGTGACCAGTGCTGCTTTAAAAGCTGTATAAAGAAGCACACGGCAGATTTATGGCCCTTAATAACTAAACTGTCCTTTCCTTAAGACAGACTAAAATCGGCTAATGTGGACAAAACACTTTCAGTTGTCAGGTTAAAATAAATATGCTCTCTAGGAGTTCATCAATTATTCTTATCTATTACAAGCATAACTACAAGCAAAGCTACCTCTTGGGCTCTGACTTGCCCTCTACATGTGCATGGGCTAATGTTATCTGTTAATGTGCTAGTGACCTTAACCTTTTTATTACTGATGGTGCATGTAACACACAAACACAATGTGTAATCTCTCTGGTCTGAGGAGACTCATGATAAATTCTATGCAGCAAACCCCATGGAGTTTAGCCAATTGATTTTAAATGGCTTTTGTAATTTAACAATATACTGTACAATTTTTGGATCTTTGGTGTTGTAATATTGATCTTGTTAATTGGATTAAATAAATGCATTTATATAAAAGGATCTCAGATGTGTTCTCTCATCTTTTTATTTGTTTGTATCTTTTTTTGTTTTAAAGGTTTGTACAGTGTTGAAACCACCAAGCACCCTCATTATAGTGCATAGCTTCATACATAAAATGTAACTTTTATTTGAATTGAAGTGCAAAAGAAAAATTATAGGTTCGTCCCTGATACAACAACGAAGATCAGAAATAAGGAAATAAAACAAAACAAGAGAGCCAAATGAAACAAAATGTATTTACGGATCAATTAGCAGATTTGATGGCTGGGAGGGGTATGGGTTGCCGATAACAACAGCCATTTTTTAAAAGGGCCTATTTTGACACCACATTAAAGAAGACGGAACTCCTCAGAAACTTCCTGCTCGCAGACAAGTGCTGCTTTCTATTTCTCCAATCCCAACCCTTATGCCAATTCTTACTCTAACCCTCTGAAGCCTATCCCTAAGTCTCCCTTCCCAGCAGCCTAACTCTAAGACTCCCTTCCCTGCAGCCTAACCCTAAGTTTCCATTCCCTGCAGGCAGGGCCGGGGCTAGGGTGTTCGGCGCCTCCCTGCAAACTTTAAATATGCGCCTACCTGTTTAACAATTTGTCATTATAGTTTCTAGAGTATAGTATCCATGTAAGCACCGTAAAACACAATCTTGTAAACACAATAAAAGTAAGTAAATCATAGCCGCTACTATACAATACAGGCAGCATTCTAGTCTCCACTATACAATTCCCATTTCATCCTAAAAACTGCAACACAATACAGACCATATATCTTAGGGACACATACCTTACCGACATTATCCCAGTGACCGCTATACCATACAGGCCACCATACATTACAGACTGCATCCTTTCCGACCACTGTACAATAAATTCAACATCCTTGTAACCTGAATGCAGTTAAAAAAACAGTCACAAAACAGAAAACATTTGTGACAATAATACAATAGAAGCACAACCTTTTAAGCACTAAGTTATCCAGTTTGTGTGTGTAGTGTATATATTCATCCAATCTCTCCCCCTTGCGTGTACTTCCCCTTATGTGTCTCCAGCCCCCCAATTTCCCCATCATGTCTCTGCAGCCCTCAGTCACCCCATCATGTCTCTGCAGCCCTACAATTTCCCCATCATGTCTCTGCAGCCCTCAGTCACCCCATCATGTCTCTGCAGCCCTACAATTTCCCCATCATGTCTCTGCAGCCCTCAGTCACCCCATCATGTCTCTGCAGCCCTACAATTTCCCCATCATGTCTCTGCAGCCCTCAGTCACCCCATCATGTCTCTGCAGCCCTACAATTTCCCCATCATGTCTCTGCAGCCCTCAGTCACCCCATCATGTCTCTGCAGCCCTACAATTTCCCCATCATGTCTCTGCAGCCCTCAGTCACCCCATCATGTCTCTGCAGCCCTACAATTTCCCCATCATGTCTCTGCAGCCCTCAGTCACCCCATCATGTCTCTGCAGCCCTACAATTTCCCCATCATGTCTCTGCAGCCCTCAGTCACCCCATCATGTCTCTGCAGCCCTACAATTTCCCCATCATGTCTCTGCAGCCCTCAGTCACCCCATCATGTCTCTGCAGCCCTACAATTTCCCCATCATGTCTCTGCAGCCCTCAGTCACCCCATCATGTCTCTGCAGCCCTACAATTTCCCCATCATGTCTCTGTAGCCCCTCTAAATCCAGGGCCAGATTTCGGGAGAGGGATATCCAGGATAGGCGCCGGACATCCCCCGCTCCCTGCTATATAGATTGGCAGCGTTCATGCAGGAGACTGTATGAATGCTGCCAGTCTGTATAGCAGAGAGCGGGGGATGTCCGGCGCCTATCCAGCATGGCGCCGGGATGCACCGCATCCCCTCGCGGAGCGGGTTGCGCCGGCCCTGCCTGCAGGCTAACTCTAAGACTCCCTTCCCTACAGCCTAACCCTAAGTCTTCATTCCCCGCAGCCTAACCCTAAGTCTCCCTTCTCCGCAGCCTAACCCTAATTCTTCATTTCCCGCAGCCTAACCCTAAGTCTTCATTCCCCGCAGCCTAACCTTAAGACTCCGTTCCCCGCAGCCTAATACTAAGTCATCCCTTCTAGTTGGAGCGTCAGGAAGCTTCAGGTCCGACAGTGATTCTGCGGTGTGATTTTGGAATGAAGCCATGTCCTAAAATACACACATCCGTCAGTTAGGCATTGTGTATATCTAAAATGTGAGTTTGAAGCAGTGCATACAACCCAACTGGGAGACACCACGTTGTTCATCTCCCAATCAGCCTGCACGCTTTATAACATCCTCCGCCATCCAGTCTTCAGCACTCCCAGCTGTCTATTAGGTTGCATATCACTGTTGAACTAGTGATTGCCAATATAGAAAGAGCATCCTGTTGTAAACCTGGTGCTGTGCTGCATCTGTGGAAATGAATATACGCCTGATTTAGGCAGTTATATTTTCTATGTGAGATTAATTACTATAAAGATGATGCTTTGTGAGTCACACTCTGCAGAAATCTTTTTGAAAATAATGTTTATATTTTTGTCATTTTAGTTGCACAACCATCTTGGTTTAAAAGTAGCAGTTGACAATATTTATATTTGGGAGTCTTTTTATATTGATTGCTGTAATGTATGCAGACATTTATCAACAATGCATTAACCCCTTTAAGACAGAAAATACTAAATATAAGGCTTTTTTTAATTTTATAGTCATTGCCTGTGGATATTCTGGTATAAATGACTAAATAATGTATGTTTCCATTATTTTTCCCCTTTTATTTACATACTTAGGAACACTTATAGAGCCACATTATTTATTTATTTATTTATTAACAGGTTTTTATATAGTGCCATCAGATTACGTAGCGCTTTACAATTTTAACAATCATATAACAGGACTGGGTGGTAACAGACAGACAGACTGGGTGGGTAAGAGGGCCCTGCCACAGGCTTACACTCTATAGGATAGTAGGGATTGATAGATAAGGGAAAGTGCTATATAATCACACAGCGGACCAGACAGATTGCATGGTAAAAGTGCTCATTACCAAATATTATCCTTGCAGATATTAATTTGGCATTTAATTTACTAAATGTTTTAATATTGTAGGTTGCCTTTTATAACTGTTTACTAATAATCGTTAGTTTGTTCATTTTGCAACCTATCCAAACACAGACTACTTACTTCATAAATATCTTCATATAATTCTCTATTACATTTTGTCTCAAACTATTTTGCACCATATTTGTATAAATCTACATATGAAAAGAATACATTTAAAAAAAATGTTTATTTGTAAATGTTAAACATAATTCTAGCTTTAGATGCAGTTTTGGAGACCACTTTCCACAATTTTAAGTTTGTTTAGGCAGCAAAAATATCCAGCCAAATGCATACATTTATCTTGCTTTAAGTATTTATGTTTAGAGAGCCTGTGAGAAATACATTATACTGATAACCAATGGCCCCAGGTGGCTCTTTGAGCCATAACCTGTGTCCTGTTGCTACCTTTTGTTTTGCTGTCAGATTTACATCTAAAATTTAACACTTTTTAAGATACCTGGGGCCAGATTAACTAAACTGCGGGTTTGGAAAAGTGGAGATGTTGCCCATAGCAACCAATCAAATTCTAGCTGACATTCTCTAGTATGTAATAGGAAAGTGAGAGCTAGAATCTGATTGGTTGCTATGGGCAACATCTCCACTTTTTCAAACCTGCAGCTTAGTAAAGTGTGTGTGTGTGTGTGTGTGTATGTGAGATTTATTATTTTTTAGAAATGACGTTGATGCAAGTTGTTTGGTTATTGTTTACTACATAGTAACATCTTCACTTGTTCCAAATAATGACTGACTGAAACTGAAATGACTAAAGCAAAAAATGTAACAAATGTAATAAGATTGTTGTTCTGTATGTGTCTGTCAGTTTTCAATGCACGTTCTCCATGTGCCAGCTGCTTTATCACAGCCCTGGAGGTGAGGAGGAGTTGAGAGTAGTGCTGAGTGCCTGGAATCCAATCGGACATTGGCAGCTCCCCTCCCTCTCCTGGCTGATTCAGTCCCTACAGATTCCACAGAACACTGACTCACGGAGCAGGAGCTCATGTGGGCAGGAGATTCGGAATCACTGGAAGTGTTTCTATCGGGTTTTAGTGGTCCCTTTGTGGAACTTTGGAGTACAGACACCTTACACACACACACGTGGATGGCTACATGGGACTCCTGTCTACCCCCAGCAAGCTGAAGGTAAAGATACTCCCGTCCAGAACTTTCTCTGTGTAGCTTAACATGGTTTTGAATGGGCGAACTTCAGATGTGTCCATTTGTATTCTTACAGTTAGTGATTGCACTATAGGTACAAGCTGGTGAATACTTTGTGTAACCTATGGGCTGCTATGTCCATCAGTATAGAATGAGGCTGGATGTTTTGGCAGTTCACAGGTGGATACTGTGTCACTGGAAAAGACTTTGCCAGGGGCTAGGTGTTACTTTCTGTGAAGCTCTACCCCTTCAGACCTTTGATCGGTGTGTTGGGCGCATTATGGACAGTGCTGGCTTCAACTGGAAGTGGCGCAAGTGCGCAATAACGGTCTACATTGCTCCGCGCATTAGCGCAGCCAAGAGTTCTTAACTACTAACGTGTTAACGTAACTTGTAACTTGTCTGTATCATTGATGATTCTGTTTTGCCAGTAAATACTATCTACGCTGCCCATTATTATGGCTGCTTTGTGCATACCTGCACTGTGGCTGTATAAACTGCACTTAGATGGAAATATGTATATGAAATTATAGCGCTGTTTGGGGATACTTTGGGGTACATCATCTGCATGTTACCATTTATGTCTCCTTTCCCCATTTGCCACCTGCAGTCATGCTGATGAAAGTTAGATTGTTTTTTTTGCTTGGTCTGGGAAAACTAGGGTTAATACTAAAATATGAGTGTCTACAGAAATATCCCGAGCATTCACAACTAATAACAGTCATTTCCTGACATTAGAGGGTTGCAGGTGCCAAGGATGCAGAAATTGAACAAGTTATTTCGATTATACAGAGAGATCGGACATGTGTGGGAGGCTGTATCCATTTACATGAGTGGAGTGGCAGTGGCAGTGTGTGGACCCAGGTGTTCTATACTGATTGACCAAGATGAACCACCCAGATAGGAAATTGCATTATCCTATCAATTACTTGCGATATTGCCAGATTTTGAACGTATGTAGATAAGAGTGACATATAACACGCAGCCTATTTGTGATGATATAATATACTTTTAATGAATCTTGATGTTCTCAAATATTGCATTTATTGTCTGTGTGCCAGGCTGCCATTGCTTTGCGTGGGTATGCTTAGGAGCGTGTGAGAGTGTAAAGGATGCCTGTACCCTTATTATTTGTTACTACGATCCATGTCTATACATGCCATGTTGTCAGATACAACAATTTATTATTGAAAATGAACACATTTAGAAATATATAAAACAGGTGTTTAATGTGGAATTCATGTTTGAGTAGGATAGATGGACAAATATAGAAACATCAGTCTGCAGCAGGCAGATTCACTGTCTGAAATAAATCATATTAGGAATCCTGTTGTTATTGTTGAACAAAGTCAGTTTTCTATAATATTCCAATATTCCTGTGTATGTGTTTACAACCTGTGATATTGCATCCTTTATTCTATGTGTAATTGTGTTGTTCACACCTTGCATACAAGTTGCAGGTTGTGCTTTGAGCGAGCTACCTTCTATTTCTTTTGGCCTTTTGTTTTGTTATGCAGTTTATACAGTTTGACCCTGAGATGTTGCATCTTTTCTTTCATAGATAAATGATGTTATATGCCTTAATAAAAACATAGTTTTCTTCTATAATCTCATGTGTATATACTCTATATAACAGTATATTTCTACAAAACTCCTTAATCAATATTTTTTTTGAAACATTCCATATAGAAGACAATGGCTATCATGAATACATTGGTAATTAAAAATGACCTTTATAGTGACAGATGTATAGAAGGCTTTATGTCAGTGGTTTGTTTGACTTATTGATGTCAGATCTATGTATGTGATGGCACAGGACCTAGTGGGGACTGTCTATTTTCTAGGCATAAAATATTTCTGTTAAGGTCACTTGTGAATTTCAGTATGAAAGTCTTTTAAAAAATAATACAGCAATATCTTTCAAATATATATTTTCTTATTTATTTGATAAAGATTGTTGTTCTCTATCGACAGGAATGCATAATGAAACTGAATAGCTGCTTTCCACAAATTATCTTCTGAAAACAATGAAAATTCATTTGCACTCCTCATATTACAACATAGTTTTGTTTAGATCTACACTTGCACCTTTTTTTATATACCAAACAGCCCCATTTACATAGCAACTGTAACCAACGATTGCCATCATTGGAACGCCTTTATTTTACTATCAGACTAAACCTATATCCCATGGGAGGGATCTAATTAACAGTTCTGGTTTCATAGGTGAGACCAAAATTGTTTAAATAAACTAAATAAATCAGTGCAGGGTTTGGTAAATGGGGCTCCTCCCAACACCTCTGACTGTAGTATAATGAGATAGGAACCCCTAAAATACAAATTTTTCCACTCAATTTGAATAACAGGATTTTTAAAGGTGAATTTCCAGTGCATGTAATATAAATGTGGAGTATATTATGGTCTTGACATGGCACACTATATAAAGTACATGTGGGAAATATTAGGGGCCTGACAATGACTCAGATTATAATATATGGGTTATGTTAGGGTTATGTGGATATCACTTTATATACAGTATATAGAGTGCCCTCTGCAGACCACTAATATACCACCCATGTAATACTATATAAAGAGTCTAAAGATGGTACAGCACCAATCTTTTCATGCAATACTTGCCTTGCAGCAGCTTCTTCTCCTGGCCAGATGGTATTTACAAAGATCATTTTAGTGCGATAGGGCCAGTTTTCACTTCAAAACCTGCCCTATCGCATTAAAATGAAGTTAAGCATATTTACAGAACGTCGGAGTGGAGTCTTACACTCCGCTCCCAGCGTCAGACTAACGCCAGTTCAGGCTGGCATTAGTGACAATTATTCTGGCAATGTCCCCATATACCCCTTTTTTCCTCCCCCTAATAGCTGTTATTTAGGGGGAGGAAAAGGAGGGCATGTATGGGGAGACCGTCGGAATACATCACAATCGTGCCCCAGTTAAAAAAAAAAAATAATGAAAAAAAGTTAAAAAATAAATACATAAATGCCATAGGAAAAATAGGAAAATAGGAATAAACATTACTCACTTGTCCGGGCGTCCCGTCGGTCTGCAGCTCTCCGGTTCCGGCATGAATACACTGCACATGTGCAGTGTTTCTCATGTCAGGACTTGGAAAAATGTCAAAGTACCTAAAGAGAATCACTGCGCATGTGCAGTGTTTCTCATGTCGGCACTGAAATTTTTCTAAGTCCTGATTGAGATACTGCGCATGTGCAGTACTTCATTCAGGGATCGCACAGAGGAGAAGCAAAGCACCGACCTGCGGCTCATCGCGGGACCTTGGAGAAGGGGTGAGTATTAGTAAATTATGTGAAGGAAGCTGCCAGGCACGCTGCGATGATAAGCGAGCCTGATGCAGCTTCCTTCACAGGGAACGAGGAAGGTAAGTAAATAGAGCCCTACATGTTGCAGCCCTGCACACACTAGAGAGATTCTCGCTCCCAGCGTGTTTGCCAATAAACCGGACGATTTTCCCCTGGAGAAAGGTCCAATTTGGCACCACACACAGCAGAGGCTGGGGGCGATAACCTCTGCAGGAGAGCCTGCAGCTAACCAATTGGCTGGCTGCAGTCACTCTCTGATTGGCTGAGTCTCTTGTTAATCTTGACAGGAAACCCATGCAACCAGCTTATTGGTTGGCTGCAAAAAAATTATGAATGGGGAAAAACTACAGCGCTGTATACCCAGACAGAGGGAGAGAGAACACAGCGCTGCAACCTGTCAGTGTGTGGGGTTCTGCAGTGCTCTGCCCTCTGTGTTAAATGTCTGTCCGGCAGTCATTTTACACAGAGGGAGAGAGGGCACAGCACTAGGCACCTCCAAAAATCGCAGCTAGGGTCCAATTATCAATCGGGAATTCCGATCAATAAGATAATCGGACCCATAGCGTTTTTAGAGCGTTTTATCGGCATATAAAAATGAAATCTTTCCCACACACTAGAGCAATATTTGTCCCATCCACAATAATTGTATGTTTGGACTGATAATCGCTCTAGTGTGTGGCCAGCTTTACACGCTCTTTGCTCCACTGTAAAACGGGAGAAACTGCTCCATTTTTCCCTCCATCTTTCAGACATGCGCACAAGCCTTTGATGAACTTTGTGCTTCGATCAGCGTCTTTTGTTTTTATACTAGGCCACTGGCCTAATATATATTGAATTAACAAATGAAACACAACTTTATTTTATAGCAGTATTAGGTTTAGAGGAGGATTGTAGATTTCGAGGAAACAGGGTAATTGAGAAATAGATCATCCTTCCACCCATGGATAGTAGAGGTTAATACAGTAGAACAAATAAAATGTGCTTGGGTTAAACATAAAGTACCGGATGCAGACCATTCTGTAAAGGGGGCATTTTTTAGTCACTTAGATCGGGAAACACCCTCATTTTGCAGCAGCGTATGCACACACGCCACCCTTTTAAATAGATATAGATCCAGACTTATATATAGTATGGGGTGTGCTAAGCACCCTCCATCCTATCCAGACTTCCAATCTGTCCCCATTTTAAGTGAAGACGGATCAAAAAGTCCTCGGACTATAAGGCGTGCGAGTGGGAGAAGTGTCTTCCCATCGCCTGTGCAGAAGGCTAGTTCCAGTCCGAACTTGATCCAAAGATATCCTAAATCCTTATTGTTTTGTTTTTTTTTGTTTTTTTTTACAAAATCTAATAGGTTCTAGGACCATTACAATAAGTAAAAATTCCAAGTTTAAACAAATGGTCAGATGGGATAGGGCAAGCGACTCTTATCTGCCGTCAAATTATTATTATTATTATTATTTTCTATCCAGACTTCCAATCTGTCCCCATTTTAAGTGAAGACGGATCAAAAAGTCCTCGGACTATAAGGCGTGCGAGTGGGAAAAGTGTCTTCCCATCGCCTGCGCAGAAGGCTAGTTCCAGTCCAAACTTGATCCAAAGATATCCTAAATCCTTATTGTTTTTTTTTTTTAAAATCTAATAGGTGCTAGGACCATTACAATAAGTAAAAATTCCAAGTGTAAACAAATGGTCAGATGGGATAGGGCAAGCGGCTCTTATCTGCCGTCAAATTATTATAATTATTATTATTATTTTTTTTTTATGAACTAACAAATTCATTAAAAAAAAAGACTCCAGAATCCTGGCAAATTTTATTTCTTCCCTGCGGTTTCTAAGAATTCCTGCAAGTTTACATGTTTATTTACCTCATTTCTCTCTTTGTTATGCTAATGTAATTTTGTTTGCTGATAAATGATTATAGTTGCTAAGCAGTCAAAAACAGCATTAAGTGTATAAGTAAAGCCGCCCACTATACAGACATTTAGGTGCAGTTATACAGTTGCTAAAAAACATTTCTATCCTATATCACATTTAGAATGCTGTTCTGTATTAATGAAATATTGCTGGTTGTATTCTATGGTGAATTCTCATAATGTGCTTTATTTCAGCTTGTTGTTGTCAAGAGAGATAAATGTTAGTCTAGCTCCATAGACATCTGGTTTGTATCTTATTCATATTAGTATTTATTTATTCCAAGTGTGTTTTGTTACTGCATTGTGGTGAATTTGAATGCAGCATGCCTGCTGCTTACTTTTCTATTTAAACACTGCATGTCTCCTTGCACTTTCTGGATGTCTGTAATCCTTCTGTAAATAAAGAATTGCAAAATAAATTACATTAGCTCATGATTATTATTATAATAAGTAAGCAATGTTATTAGAATAGGGAATTTTGTTTTCACAGAAAAATCTAAATTACATTTTTTTTATCCCCCTTGTATTAAAATTTTCTTATAATAAGAACACCATGGGTGCAAACAAAGTAATAATCTCCTATTGTGAGTTGCAGGTTAGATGAAATATTGTGCCTGTGGGCCTTGGTGAAATGCAGTCCCTATGACGTTGCATTAACTGAATTTGTTCATAGTGGGCCACATCCGGACTTACATTCTTTGCTCAGCTTAAGAACGTTTTAGTCAGACAATGGCCATTTTTCCAGAAAATGCTAATAGTTTGCAATGTGTTCTGACTTTTTCTGACTTAAGTTCAATGGATTGGATCCAGACCTCAGTTGCTGCTAGGCTCACAGCTCTGAGCAAAGAAGTAGCATTAATTCGTTACTGTACTCTGACTCCTGTGTGGGTGAGAGGAGGCCACTTCCCTCACACATAAGTATTCTGACTCCTGTTTGGGTGAGAGGAGACCACTCCCCTCACACATAAGTATTCTGACTCCTGTGTGGGTCAGAGGAGACTACTCCCCTCACATATAAGTATTCTGACTCCTGTGTGGGTGAGAGGAGACTACTCCCCTCACACATAAGGGCATTACAACATCTTTAGAATACCACACTGTCCCTACGTAAAACTTAGGCTGTGTGAAATAATGCATAAGGGCTTACTGGACAATTTGCATACCTCTCCCCTCCCACATAGTGGAAGTGCTGTATCCTGCCCAGCCATCAGAACAAGATTTTGGATCCAGATGCACTGTTTACCAAACGCCCCTTGTAGTAAGTCTGGATCCAGTCCGATTACACTTTTTTATCAGGCTGGCCTGAATTTGCATTTTTTCCTAATAAATTTACAGTATAGGCATTACCTCTCAATGACTTATAATGCAGACATTCGTAGTCCTGTGAATTTTCTGATAGTGAACCTATCTGTATAAATTACTTTGCGATCTGAGCACTTAAATATCAGAATTGAGTATCCAGCTAAAGAGCAGTATATAGCTCCTTTCCCACACTAGCCTAATAGTGTCCAATTGACAATGGTATGTAAGTCCATAGTTGTTCTTCAATACAGCAGTGGTAGTTTGTGCTATTTCATGTAGATTTATAGGTTTATACCTATATGCAACATTGATATATTTCCTCCCACCAGCCATGACATTGTGGGAGATGGATCATAGAGGTTCCATGACAGAACTTAGAGCCAAAAGTCCTGATAATGGGCTATGTCAGTGCACATCAGTGACTCAGGTTTATATGTTGATTGGTGCAACACAACTATACAGTGTGTATGCATTAATGAGCTGTGATCATAAGGTCACATCATGCAAATTGTGCTGGTTGTGCTGCACAGGAGATTTGAAAACCTGATGTAATATTGTTGAGTATATTGATTATCAGCTGATCGGCTTGATAACTGTATAGTATGTACCCTGCTTAAGGTGGAGCAGCCCTTATAATAAGTGGAGGATTTTTTTTTATGCAAACAGTGTTGGTGCTTAAAGTCTGAACTGTTGAGAAATAAGCAATGGTTCCCGGAAGATTATAGTATTGTGAAATATAGGTATCTTTCTAGGAAGCCTTAGGTGACACACCTTCTGATATTGTGTAATTCAACTAGTAAGTCACCTATAAAATTCATAGAGTGAAATCCTTTTACCCAAAACATCAAATGATTCTTGATCATAATCAATAAATAAAAACAACAAGTATTACAACAAAATAGAAAAATTAGGTCAAAAGTTTTATTATGGGGGGTATTTGAATACGCTTAAGGAGAAATATAGAGCATTATTATGGAACATACTGAATGCATGATCCATAATTAAGCTTTTTAGTCTTTTTAATCAGACTCAAATTATCCCCCATAAGAGACATTTAAATTCTTTTATTTTGGGCAGAAATATTGAGCCTTATTATAGGGGTGTTATGTTAGTAGAGTGCAGACATAAGAAAGCTGCAGCACTACAGGGGCTCGATTTACTAAGCTGCGGGAAAGGAAAAATGGAGATGTTGCCTATAGTAACCAATCAGAATCTAGGTCTTACTCTCCTATTACATACTAGAAAATGTCAGCTAGAATCTGATTGGTTGCTATGGGCAACATCTTCACATTTCCATTCCCGCAGTTTAGTAAATCTGTCCCTATGTGTTGTGAAACTACAAGTCCCAGTATGTTCAAACATAGGTATAGATGATATCGGGCACAGTAGGTTGCCTATGCTTAGTATAGTAATTTGTGGCTGTATTTTCTACAATTCTTTATTTGTTACACCTATTTGTGTATTACTAATGTAGGTAATTAATTGATAATATAGAGTATTGTCTCTTCTACGAAACAAGTCTAAAGGATTTCTAGTCACTGAATTGTTTAGATCTCCTGCAGCCACTATATGAATTAAGCAGCGTTTTACAGTATGTAGAATTTGTTATTTTTTTAACAGCTAATAATATCAGCATAAACGTCTCTTGTTCAGCACTTTTCTTTCTTTGGCAGGATTGCTCTCTTTGTCATATTAATGTCAACATCATCTTTCTTTGATGCCTGGAAATGCTGCAGATATGTCCTTTCTATTAATTTGACCTGTAGTGTTTATATTTAAAAAATATGCCCACATCTCACAATGGCCGACATTTATTAAAATTCATTTTATGCACTAGAGCTGCTTGTGATCATTGGGGAGTAAACAGCAGGAGGTTTTCTTATGCAGATGTGTTTTGTGTATGCCACTGTCTCTTGAGAGATATTGCTACCAGCTTGACAAGTCATATTGAATCAAATTCTTCTTGTTTAGGCTGTGGCAGGCATAATGTACCCCTCTTGGCTTTTCACATACACAGACATAATATTATTGTAATGAAATGTACTCTTATTAGAGCATTACCAATGAGCTGAGGAGAAGCTGTAGTATTGCTAGTGTATGAGGCGTAGGTTCTTAGATATCACCTGACTAATGAGAAGAGATTTTTCTTTGTTTTTATTGAGAGCCATATTAACATATTCCAACAGATAACTCAGTTATATATATTTTACCGTTATAATTAGATATTATATATCATTATTGAATATATAATCCATTCAGCAAGCAAACATATGCAAAATGATTGATGATGTAATAAAAAATAAATATAAGGACAATAGTATATACCAAGTAAACCTAAAAAATTATTCACAGAGCTAACATAAATTGAAACTGTTTACAAAGCTCTGACATGAGATATGTTTGTAGAAAATGGAAGATGGGCATTTGGCATCCAATGCTTGCTGCTCTAGGCTTTGTCTGTTATCATTGTCCTTGCCATTCCTAAAATGCACTTTTTCTTCTAACAGGAATAATGACAGCAGTATTACGCTAAATACAGAAGCTGTTAAAATGAAGGAGCCCCCCATTCTGTATGCAGATTAGAACATTAGTTGTTCAATGGCAGACCATTTCAGCTAATGCTTAATTGATATTCACTGGGAAGTGAACTCACACTGTAGGTGCCATTCTACATCTTAGTGCTGGCTGCAATCTCCCAAAATACTAAAGTATACTTTTAACATATCCTTAATAAAATATCAGTACTATCTGGGTTGATGTATTACTGAATGTTATGACCATAATATTCTAGAAAAAAATAATGAAAGCAAAGTTTAGTTAGTCTTGTGGCTTAATGCGCCAGTGTCAGTCAATTATTAATGTGTTATGCAGAAGAGAAAAGTAGAAGTATGTTTTTGAACCCACTGTCCACCAAATGCATGCATGCACAAATTAAGCCAAGATAGATTGTGCCTGTGTCAAGCTGTCATATCTTCTTGATGTGGTATACATAAATTTGAATATCAATTGTTTTATATGCTGTTTGCTGCTTTTGTTATAGCATAAGTAATTTCACTCCAGTTTTATTGTGAACCAACTGAAACATCAGTCTTCAACAAAGAACGCAATATAGAATGAAGGAATTTAAATGAGCACATTACATAGATTAATCACCCTGTCCCTTTGCAGATTATTGACAATGGTAATGATTTGCTACACTAGTATTCCAGCAATTCAACAAGTCTGAATAATTATTTTCTATTTATTTATTATTTCCCAGCATAGTCAGCAGAGCAAAACATTGTTCAGGTAAATGAGTAATAAACCTATAAAAGTGCAATACGAAACTAAACAAGATTAAAAGTAAGAATAATTGTTAATAAGCTACAACTCTGACCTAATTAGCCTGAAACCATACCATGGCTGTCTTACTCAAAGATATTTATACTGATATTTATTCTGTCAATTAAAATGTGTACTTACAGAAAGGCAAACAGCATAAGGTGAAACCTCCCTCAACACTGGTACAAGCTTGAAAGTACCACTATAATACCCCTTTCAGATCGCCACCCCGGCAATATCCCGGGTCTGTGAATCAGGGATATTGTCGTTTCAACAGAAGATCCCAGGGTCACAGACCCTGTTTCACACTGCAGGGCAGACCCAGGAAATTCTGGGACCAGGGTCTGCACTGTCAGTAGTGTGAATCATCACACTATGTAATGTTGCTCTGGCAACAGTTGTTGCCTGGGCAATAGTAAACAAATTACACCAATCAAGTAGATTATGTGCTACCCGGGTTGAAAAACCCAGGGAGCACCTTTCACACTGTACCCCTACCTTGGTCTGATCCGGGAATAACCCTTCTTTTCACCCGGGTTGAATTCCCGGGGTAGAGGCACCCGGACCCTTTCACACTGAGCCCTTACCTGGGTTTCTGCTGCTTGCCCCAGCAAAAACCAAGGTTTTTAAGGCGATGTATTAGACAGTCAACAGTGGTCCTTTCAACAAGATGGACAAATAATTAAATCAGTGTTGTCGACTTTTGACAGCTTCCCTCTGGCAGGCAGGGGGCAGGACTTGAGGCCATGGTTTCCATGAAACCACGGGCCTCAAGTCTCTTGCGGGAGATTTGCAGGCTCTCCCGGGATACCGGGAGAACTGCCCGAATTTCGGGAGTCTCCCGGACATTCCGGGAGAGTCGCAACCCTGAATTAGATCTCATACAATCTGTGTAGCTAAAGGTGTGTAGCTAAACTTGACAATCATCTTGCATTGTCAAGTAACAGGACCTGTGTTCATTCCTGCACATGCCAGCCTATTTACTATTTGTCCATAATTGTTTTGGTGTTTCTGTATGTAGGAGTAGCTGACACAAGGACACTGAAGGTCACTGATACAAGCGTTGTTTGCAGTGTTAAGATAGCTTTGTGTTACTGTGTGGGTTCTCAGCCATCAGCTACTGGAAATAATAAATGACTCATCGCAAACTTTGCTCTGATATTGAAACACAATTAAACATAACCAGATCTGAACAAAATAAATAATAATACAGTTTTTGGCCTAGTTCTAATAATGACTATTTATACCAAACAGTCAAATTGTATCAAGCAGTGGGCTGGATCCAGACCTAGTTAAGTGCTTGAACTTAGTTACTCCTGGGCTAAACCATGTTGATTGCAGGGGAAGTCAAGTTAATTGTATTCTTTGCATGCAGGAAGATATCTTTGAATTGCTTACTGCACACAGATACTGACCAGCTTTACTGTTACACTGTTATTTAGACTTGGGATAGGAAACATCAACTCTCAACTCTAATACTGTTTGCAACAGATGAAATATGACTCCCCTG
>WWET01001094.1:343820-366907 GCA_011038615.1 Limnodynastes dumerilii | reverse complement strand
CTCCCCCCCCCCCCCCCCCCCGTCTGCAGTATTACCTATTTAGCTGAAAGAAAGCTATGCTCAAGCATTGTTATGTTTCTGTTAGCAGGAGGTTACATTAATGGGGGCAATAGAAAATACCCAATACCTAACAGAGCTGCATGGTGAAAAAACATACTCTTCTTCTTATACATGCAATCATTACTTTTATTAAAGAGTAACAATAGGAATGGCAAAAAGGTCATATGTGTGAAAGTACTGTAAAAGAACAGACTATATAATGCCAATCTAGTCTTTTTAACACATACTGACCCTAGACTATATATGATCCTTAATTTAAATAAAGATTTAGTATTGTGTGTCCTGGGCAAAGCAATGTTCAGAGGTTCCAACCAATCTGTTCATGGAAACAAACACGGAACCAAAACTTTATAAGCCTTGAAAAACATAAACATTACAACATATAAATGATAATTTATCACACTGTGCCCTCCTGCATCACACTGTGTCCCCACAAACTACCTGTGGGCACCATGTCTGTGCCTTGGTACTGCTGGCTACTGCCTTCTTGATAAAGCAGTGCAGTTATGGCACACTGCGGCTGTACTGATTTTGCAAGTATTGACAAGTGCATGGTGACAGGGCACTTACTGGAGCCTCTGATCCCTTGTACAAGTAGTACAGCCATACGGTGTGCCAGGACTGCCAATGCCCTGCTTTATCAAGAAACTGGCAGTCAGGTACTTTCCCTGGCACTCATCAGGACAGTCAGTGCAAAAATGCTTAGTGTTTGCAGTCCCCGGCTAGAAGTTCCTAATTCCGAAATAGGGACATCCGAAAGTTGCTTTTCGGATGTCCCTATTTCGAATACTTACCAGTTCACACTTTTTTTTTAAGAATGGGTGAGTATGCCGATCAGCATACTTCACCCATTCACATTCGGAGATTCCGCCGCCGCTGCCGATATCCTTCCGCCGCTGCTATCGTCGGACCAAGGGAAGGTGAGTAACCTCTCCATGCGGGGCAGGGAGGATTAGGGTCAGGCTGCAGGGGAGGGAGGGTTAAGGTCAGGCTGCGGAAGATGGTGGGTTAGGGTCAGGCTGCAGGGGAGGGAGGGTTAGGTTCAGGCTGCATGGAAAGGAGGGTTAGGGTAGTGAAAGGGGAGGGTTAGGGTTAGAATTAGGGAAAGGAGTGGGGGACTTTTTCTTAATTACTTTTCGGCGCACCGAAAGCTTGGTGCTCCGTGGATCGATTACTATGCCTCCTCGAGGTACAGTATATGCAATCAAAATGCCAGCCAGTTCGAAACTGGCTGGAAGGAAATGGCCCTATCGAAATAGGGTAGTTCTAAGCAGAGACCCACACCCACTGCTGAGGGCCGAGTACCGAGGGCAGCAGTGCTCAAGGGTCATGGGCCTTGGGCATCTTCCTATTGTGCCCAGTGGAAAAGATGGCCCTGGTACTGTGTTAGGCTCTACCACCTAAGATGGGTGCTTATTCCACTTATCAACTACCCTTTCAGTGAAATCATTTTTCCACACATTTTTTGTTTATATGCATGACCTTGTGTTCTAATACACCTCTTCCTTTAAAAAAAAAATGACACCCCTTGCTTAAGCCCCATTTGCCTTCTCTGCTGAAAGCTATACCTGTTAAGTGCCTCAAGTCTTCCTTTGTATGTTATGTGAAGGCTGCCTTGCACACAGTACATGTTGCAGTTCTGTAATCAGCACTGATACAGGGACACCACTAAAGGCCTCATATATTGTGGCTAAGAATGCCTATGATGTAACTCTGACCCTAAGGGCAGCAGCCACTCCAAGAGTGTCATTATAATTCACAGAGATCAATCCACCCTTCTGTGAAACATGATTAGTTTAAAGCAGCAACATAAAAAAAGCATTAGTAGAGTAAAAGAAAATTCAACAAACAATATACAGCCCCCTTGGATCATAGTGTTCCTGGTCAGCAGCTGCTTGCCCCTGGTAGAATCATTTACTTGTTGACAGAAAATGTCTCAGGGTGGACACAATAACATCACTTCTACAGCGTGGATTAACCCTTGCAATTTGTTTTCTCTCTTTCAAAGCATGGCAGCTGTCACATAAATCCAAGCTCTTTGTAGTTTATATGTGACATGTCAACATCTCTCAGAGCTTTTCATTAACATTATATAATGTGACTATTGAGCCAACTTTGTGTCACTTTTATCAGTAACACATTTAATAACCATGTTTCAATTCTCTCCTTGACAGTCATCCATTGAGTACATCAACTATAATGACTAATCTGATCTGCTGATTTAACCTTGTTAGAACATTATCCCCAGTTGTATTTAGAGTTTGATACACATGCCATTCAATAGACCAACAGTGACTTTGTATTCTGTAATCTTCCTTTCCTAACCTAACGGAAATATGTTGTATCCTTCTACAACTTTCTAGTCCCCCTCTTCTTAATGCTTGTAACTTGACAACAAGCCATTTAAGTCTTGAGAGTTATCCTAATTCTTATGCATGGTAAGTGGGCCCTTCCTGCATGGTGATAAAGATTTCCACTCAGAGCGCAGCATTAATCGGCTGCATTCCTATACGGAAATCCTTGTACTGCAAACTGACAGGCAACTTATGCACAAGCAGTGGCGTCACTAGGGTTGGTGTCACCCAGTGCAGTAACTCATGATGTCACTCCTCCCCCATGCCCCGCTTCAATAGTCAGTTATATAGTCGGTGAGGTTAATGTCTGTTTCCTCTTATTTGTGTCACAAGCAAGGTACAAAATATGGTGCAGTAAACAATTGACAAATGTAATAAATTGTCCAACTTAAAGCCAAAATAGTGATCTAGCTTTCAATTCAAATATACAACGTGATCAAATCAAATCATTCAAATAAAAAAATAATATCCATTCAAATAGTCAATGAGAACATTTTTTGTTTCCTCTTATTAGAGAAGTCACTATGCAGATCATAGCCCCCAATTCTTCTGCTCTGCGTTTAGATGGATTGATATATCTGATCATTCCATTCTCCGATTTGGAGTTGTGCAGAAAAGCCTCCAGGATTAAGAGAGTTAACAGTTTTCTTTGTTTTCCTGTCAGTATGTAGTGTAGCTGTCAGTAATGGCTGAATATTCTTGTGATTTGTATCTGTGGGAGGGCAGACACCTTGAGTTACAGTTTAGGTGTAGCTCTCTCGTTTGGGTGCACTTTCAAAGTGTATATTAAGCAATTAGTCAGGCAGTGGGGTCAGGTGAAGTCACCCCTTTGAAAATCTGTCACCTGGTGCGGTCCGCACTCCTCTTGTGATGCCACTGTGCACATTTGCCATTTATATACCTGTGTGTCCGCAGTACAAATATTCCTGCATTGGAACACAGCCTCCTGAAGCTGCATTTCATGTGGAATTTAGCCTCAGCGCAGGGGGAAGGGTGTTGAAGCTGGCACACTTACCATGCATACGAGATAAGCATGGCGGGTGGGCATAGGTATTTAAATTGTACGGTAAGGTTTTGGCTAAGGCCTTACATACAATTCAGTATTTCTCACGCACAGAGATTGTGGAATACAAGTGCCTGCACTCCTGCATCCAACATTTTGGATACCAAAATTCCGACATTAACTTCTGTGACAGAGGCTAATGTTCAGATTTAGGACTTAAATCTGGATCAGGTGCTCTGTGATTTATTTTAAATGAGCAAGACGAGTAGAAACAATGCCATCTTACAAAAAATGAATGTCATTTATGATGCAGCCTCTCACTTTGCTATCTGATCTAGACTGGCTTTCTCTGCTGTCTAGATATAGTCAACTTGTCTGCGTGTTCTTCACATTATTTCTGGTCATGCTGCACATTTACCTTAACAGCTAACAACACTTATCACCTAAAATCTGCTTCCCCAAAGTTGGCTACTGTTACTTTCATCCAGTGAGGACTTCTGCTGTCTCTTATCAGTCTACCTACATACATTTTAGAATTCTCCTGTCTTTTCTAGATATTTGTAAATCCATGTCTTCAAGCTCTTATTACAAAGCTGGGAAAGCTTTGTCTTCATACGAAATGGTAAAAATAACTTCACGTTATATATATCATAGAAAGCTTTTGTTTCGATGGCGACTAGTACACAAATAATCCATCATTGCTGACCCATTGTTTTCATTGGCAGATAGATAGATAGATAGATAGATAGATAGATAGATAGATAGATAGATAGATAGATAGATAGATAGATAGATAGATAGTATGAGATAGATAGATAGTATGAGATAGATAGATAGTATGAGATAGATAGATAGTATGAGATAGATAGATAGTATGAGATAGATAGATAGTATGAGATAGATAGATAGTATGAGATAGATAGATAGTATGAGATAGATAGATAGTATGAGATAGATAGATAGTATGAGATAGATAGATAGTATGAGATAGATAGATAGTATGAGATAGATAGATAGGGAATGCCATACCTTACTATATCTTCCTCTTGTCACATGTTTGAACTGCTTCATAACAGTATATCTTTAAAATAGGGGATTTAACAGGCATTTAGGGAACTAAGCAACCTCATTTGTCAGTCATTAATACAGCAGGTGCAGTCATTTTTACTTGATTATTTAATCCAAAATGTCCCAGGATTTTGCACAACACTAAATCATTTTTTATCTCCATAATACTTAGGAGCCATACCATAGTTTACAAGATTTTCTTATAATTTCATGCTGCACAAAATGGGGTAGATCCAGACCTAAGTGCTTGTTACGTTTCATCACGTGGCGTATTTACGCTGGCGTATTTTCTATGCACTCCCCTAGGCACTCCCCTCGCTCGTATGTACTTTAGCCATTTTACGCTTCCCAAACCCTACCTTAACTTTTCAAAGCATAACTACTGACATACGTAAAGGCTACACGTACGTAAGTGCCTAAGCACGCCCATACTGTACGATTTAAATGCCTCACCCCGCCTCCAAAGCGTAATTACGGGAGTCGTATGGCTGTCACACCCCTTTTCGTTCGAAGTTACGCTGCTGATACATGGCTGAAACATACGTTCAGAGTTACATGACGTAACATCTGCCATGCGCATGCGCAGTTACTACTAATGGGTGGCTAGTGTGAAATCACTTGCGTACATAGTTTAGGACAGTGTTAGCTAACCTGTGGCACTCCAGGTGTTGTGAAACTACGAGTCCCAGCATGCCTTAACTGCAAAAGCATAGCAGATACCTGACAAAGCATGCTGGGAATTGTAGTTTCACAACACATGGAGTGCCACATGTTAGCCAACACTGGTTTAGGATCTGGCCCAATGTAAGTAAATTACTGTGATATAAATCACGGCAGAAGTCATTAACAAACATGCATATTAAGAGATTGAACCAGAGATAAGAGTAATATAATAATTGCATAGCGTGGTTGCAGGACAGATTTGGCAGAACACAGATTAAATGATTCAGAAACCAGACCGACCGATAATCGTAATGATTGGTTTGCAGAGACAATCCTGTAAGGATGGCAGAGCAGGGTCAGATTCAAGAGCTCAATATATCATTAATGGCACTACATTAGAAACTACTGAGGAGGAAAGAGATCTAGGAGTCATTATTTCATGTGACTTAAAGGTAGCCAAGCAATGTAACAGAGCAAAAGGCAAATCAGCTGCTTGGTTGCATAGGTCAATGAATTAATAGCAGAAAGAGAGAAGTAGTGATTATCCTTTATAGATCGTTGGTACAACCTCAACTATAATACTTAGTTCAGTTCTGGAGGCCATATCTCCAAAAAGACATAAATACATTAGAGACTGTGCAAAGAAGAGCAACTAAAATAGTCCATGGCCTGTGTCACAAATCATACCAAGAAAGGCTAGAGGAACTAAACATGTATAGCTTAGAGGAGAGAAGGGAGAGGGGGGATATGATAGCAGCTTTCAACTATATCAAGGGTTGTGACCGGCTAGAGGAGGGTGGTATTTTTCAAAGGGAAAGGTGTAAGGGCACGAGGGCATAAATATAAACTGGAGGGTGGTAGATTCAGAGGAAATGTGCGGAAAAAATTATTTCACTGAAAGGGTGATAGATAAGTGGAATAGCCTCCCATCTGAGGTGGTTGAGGCTAACACAGTAGAACAGTTTAAACATGCTTGAGGCTAACATAGTAGAACAGGTTAAACATGCTTTGGATAAATATAAGGATACCCTAAATCTCAAACTAAATTGAGGGTAAATAGGGTCTAGGGTCAGTATAGTTTTAAATAAACAACTGGGCAGACTGGATGGGCCATGTGGCTCTTATTTGCCATCACTTTCTATGTTTCTATGAGTGAATGTTAGCTGCATTGTGTAGGCAATCATTAACAGATATTCTTCATAAATCCCCAAGACATATGGGGATATAATTTATTAAATAACGATGATAATTTTAAACCAGTAAAAATATACAAATCACGGCTTTTCCTTAACTGACATTTGAAAGGTTACAGAAAGAAAAATATATGTAAAAAAAACAAAAACACAATGGGGAGTGAACCAAGTGCTAAGGGGCAAGGTGAAATGCTAGTGGCATAAATCTGAATAAAGAAAATGAGGACAGGTTGATGGTTATAGAGTGAGAATGACAGAGAATTGAAATAGTTGAACTGAATTCAAAGTGTGTAACTGGAACCAAAAAAATAGGCCAGTCTACGAGGTAAAGGAATATCATACACATGTTACATTGTATACATTTGTTACATTTACCAGTCTTGAACATCATATTAATATTGAAGTTTGATAGTGGTGTTTTATGGCTAATCTTTACGTTTCTTGTCTGTAATGTATTCAAAAGAATTACCGTATTTCCCCATGTATAAGACGCACCTTTTTTAGACAAAAAATAGATCTAAAAATCAGGTGCGTCTTATACAGGGGATGTAACACTGAACTTACCTTTGCTGTCTCTCCGGCGGTCCCTCCGGCGGTGTCAGGATCTCTCCTCCACAGCGGTGACTCCGGCTGTCTCCCTCGCGTCACGCGCTGCACAAAGACGTTGCGTAACCTTAGGTCACCTCAACGTCATTGTGCAGCGCGCACTGCAAGGGAGACAGCCGGAGTCACAGCTGTATGGGAGAGAGCCTGACACTGCCGGAGGGACCACCGGAGGAACAGCAAAGGTAAGTTCAGTGTTGCATCCCCTGATCCCCTGTATAAGATGCACCCAATTTTTAATTAAGTAATGCTAAAAAGAATAGTTAAAAAATACATTTAAAATTTTTTTTTTTTATTTAGGCTCTAAAAATGGGGGAGCGTCTTATAAAAGGGAGCGTGTTATACATGGGGAAATACGGTACTTTCAACCTCAAGAGTAAACTAGTCAACTGCTATAACTTTATATAATTGTTCCCATTTATTGACCAATATGAATTTTTCTGAGATATAACATTTGACATACTTTAAACAGAATAAAGGTAATCTGCATTCTTTGGCATCTGTTTCCACCTGTTTTACAGTATCGTTTATAACATTTCTCATATCGCATTATTTTCTATTATCTCTAGTCACCAGACTGTCTCCTCTGAATGTTCTATTAAATGAGGTGTGTCTGTATTGTTTATGAAATGCTCATGTACTGGTGACTCATAATCTCGTTAAAGCAAATCAATCTGAAGCATTGAAGTGAACACATTGGGGCAGATCCTGCTCTACGTTTTCCTGCGAATTTACGTGTGGTATACACGTAAATTCGCAGTTTTGAGCGAACTGCGCATGCGCACCGCAGAAAATACGCACATTCGCGTAGCGTATTTTCTAACGTAAGGATAATTCACGTATTGCGAACGTAAGTAATTACGTGTGGGCGTGCCAAAATTACGTTAGCGAAGAATACGTGCGAATTACGTGAAGTAGGCGGGGGGGTATTTAAAGTGTACAGTATGGGCGTGCTAAGCTGCGTACGTTCGCGTAGTCTGTACGCCCGTTAGCGGACGTATTGTGTTACGTATGGAAAAGTTAAGGTAGGGTTTGGGTAGCGTATAAATGGCGTAATGCAGTCTACTCACATGAAATAAAGACATTGGGGCTGATCCAGAGCTATGCCCGCCATAGTAACTATGGCAGGCGTAAGCGTAAGATCGACTGAAAAGCCGGATCTACGCATGAGCCGGGCAACTTTTGGATCGGGCGTCCGTAGCACCAGCGTTACTACGCTGTAGTTAGTGGTAGGGAGGCGGGGGGAGGGAGGGTAATGAGGCTGGGAGGGCGGCGTTATCGTAACAACGCCGCCGTCCCAGTGTAGTTACCCTCGCTTACGCCAGCTGAAGTTAAGGTAGCCTTCAGTCGGCGTAAGCGAGGGTAAGTACGCTGGGGGCAGGGGGAGTGTCAGGGGGAGTCCGTAGCACCAGCGTAGTAACGCTGGAGGGGCCGTCCCCCAGCGTTACTACGCTCTAGTTAGAGTAGGGAGGCGGTGGGAGGGAGGGTAATGAGGTTCGGAGGGCGGCGTTATCATACTGCTACCCTTGCTTACACCGGCTGAAGTTAGGGTTAGGGTAGCCTACGCCTTCAGCCGGCGTAAGCGAGGGTAACTATGCTGGGGGCAGGGGGAGTGTAAGGGTGAGTCCCACGATGTAACTCTGAGCTCTAGTACGCTCAGCACTACATCGTATGGCCCGGATCCACAACAACGTATGTCTTTCAACATATGTCCGTCAATTGCCGAGCATAGTTTTCGTTACGTAGATTGCGGATGTGTGGTCTTAAAGACCGCATATACGCAATCTATGTAACGAAACGATACGTAGATTACGTAAAATAGTTACTGCACATGCGCAGTAGCTAGTCTCGGTAATTTACAGACGTATGTGTTATACGCCCGGTACTGTGAATCCGGGCCAATGTCTTCATCCAATGATCTGAAATTTTATAAGCATTTATTATCTCATTAAGGGTCCATGTTGAAGGACCAATCCTTACCATTAGTTTTTGATCCATCCTTACTTAAAATAAGGAAGGATCAAAAGTCTGAATATGGTGGAGGGGAAATTACAGTCATTACTGTAAAATTAAAATTCATCCCCACATCTACTAGCTCTTGTACCTGTCCTGCCATCAGAAATGCTGTAGAGGCACAAGCAGTATGATTACAAAGTAATTTAATGAATGTCTTATAAACATTGGGGTAGATCCAGAACTACATCTGTCTTCCATAGATAGGCGTAATTCAATGAACAATAGCTACTGCGCATGCGTAGTAGCTATTGTACGTAATCTGCGTATCGTTTCGATACATAGATTGCGTATATGCTGTCTTTTAGACCACATATACGCAATCTACGTATCAAAATGATACACAGATAACGTACAATAGCTACTACGCATGCGCTGTAGCTATTCTTCATTGAATTACGTCCGTCTATGGAAGACGGACGTAGTTCTGGATCTACCCCTTAGTGTTTTTTCTGATATTTATCCCAAGCATGTTTAAACTGTTCTAGATTAGCCTTAACACCTCAGATGGAAGATTATTCTACTTATCAACCACCCTTTCAGTAAAGTAATTTTTCCACACATTTCCTCTAAATCTACTACCTGCCAGTTTATATTCATGCCCTCATGTTCTATTACATCTCTTCCTCTGAAAAATGCCACCCTCCTCTAGCTGGTCACAACCCTTGATATATTTGAAAGCTGATATCATATCCCTTCTCTCCCTTCTCTGCTCCAAGCTATACATGATTAGTTCCTCTAGCATTTCTTGGTATGTTTTGTGACACAGACCATGGAGCATTTTAGTTGCTCTTCTTTGCACAGTCTCTAATGTATTTATGTCTTTCTGGAGATATGGCCTCCAGAACTGAACACAGTATTCTAGGTGAGGTCGTTCCAATGACCTATAAAGGGCCATCACTGCTTCTCTCTTTCTGCTACTAATTCCTCTCCCTATGCAACCAAGCATCTGACTTTCCTTTCTCATTGCTTTGTTACATTGCTTGGCTACCTGAGTCACATGAAATAATAATTCCTAGATCCCTTTCCTCCTTAGTAGTTTCTAATGTAGTGCCATTTATGATACATTGAGCTTTTGAGTCATTGCGCCCCATGTGCATGATTGTGCATTTTTTGGGCATTAAACTGCAGTTGCCACACTCTTGACCATTCTACTTAGATCATCGCTCATTTTGTGTACTCCCTGAACCAGACATCCACACGTGAGAGGGCAGTGAACTCCGATGTCACTCCCCTTTCACCTTTGGTCCTTCCTCCACCCACTCACCCGCATTTGCTTACCTATCACCACCCACCTTGTGGGAATCAGGCATGCGGGCGGATGTAAGTGAATGACTCAACGTATGTATCTTGGAGATGCGATGCCTAACGCATGCACAAAAAACACCCGACTTCCGCAAGCAGTTTTCGTAAGTCGGGCGTCGGATGGAGGTCTGGATCCTGCCAATATTTGGTAGAAAATGCTGAAATGATGCTTGTAATTGTATCTTTATATCATGCATTCCTTTTAGTTTCAATAAAAAAAGATGATGGCATTTCGTTACTTTATGCAGTCTAATAGAAGAAAACAATTGTGATGTTCCATAAAAAGATGGAGATTTATCATTCTTTCAGCCTGTCTAATAAGATAAAATAAACTAAACAAAGACAAACAGCTCCTTGGGGACCTTATCAGCTAAATCCTAAACATCATTTAGTCCAGTAATTCCAGCTAAATTAAAAGTAATAACACAGCTGCATAATGAACATTTCTCACACCAATCACAACAATATGACAACAGTAATATAAAACTTTGTCAAAATAAGAACTAGAGACAAATGGTGGCTGACTCGTCACATCACAATAGAAGATATGATTGCGGTAAACCAATACGTATTGTATACTTTTATACATAAGAGAATGCAAGAAACACTTGACATTCAATGAATTAGCGTTTATCCTTGTCTGTCACATCTCTTCTACGTAACCACAGACATATATAGTTATGAAGCTCCTTCATATGTGTCAGTTGTTAATGTGCTTTTCAGGCACATTCAAAATGGAATGTCATCTTCATTTTTTTTAAGCAGATGAAAGGAAACAGCAGTTATTATAATGTAATTACCATTAGTGCTGTGGTCGCATTGGACATTTAGAAGTGGTAATGAAATTATAGGATAATAGAATTGCATAGATTTGCAGTTAAAAGAATAATGATAATATCGGTTTGGCTTTCCATTGTATACTATCCCACTCTGATCTCCGATTCTGGTCACCATGATGACAAGAACACAATGTTGGCTGAATCGTTGATGAAATCATTAATAAAGTAGGGCCGCCACCAGAGATTTTGGGCCCCGGAACACATCCGTGGCAATCCATCCCCCATGTGACAGCATTTGTGATGTCACATAAAGTTTGGGTGCCACAGACCAGCATTAACAACGGGCCAATGTCCAGGGAAGTCCATTCCTGTGCATTTGCCCACTAATCTACAGCTCTCGGCATCAAGGATACCTGCTGCAGGGCTAAGGTAAGTATTGACAGCAGGGTCGCCATTAGGGACAGCTGGAACTATTGTCCTGGTCCCGGACCTGATGGGGACCCGCCATACTTACATCAGGTATTGGCGGTATCCTACCACTGATACTTGCTGCTCAGCGCTATTCAGTAGCCGGCCAATGCAAAGGGAAGTTCTTTCCTGCACACCGGCCCGCTGTTAATGCATGCCTGCAGTGTTCCTCCCCTGTGACATCACCAATGATGTCACATAGGGGCGTGGTCCCACGGCTGAACATTTGATGACGGCGGCCCTGATTGGCAGGCCCAATCTGTCTCTGGGCCCAGGACAGTAATTCTGGCTGCTCCACCCCCCCATGGGAATACTGGCGATCAGTCGGCGCTCAGAATGTCGTACTCATATGCTACAACTGCAGAGTGTAAAATTGTAGTAGTCAATTATGTGCAAGCAGTGTGCACCATATTACAGTTACCCTTCACATTTTCTTAAATATATTCTTTACCCTTATAGTCATAACTTTTTACAAAGAGGTGTGTCCCTCCAATACAGGGGTAGTAATAAAGATAGAGGGGACAACCCATAGACAGTATACTAATTAACACATTTTATAATGTTGGGAATAATATTGCACTGAAGTGAAAAAACAAGATTATGGGGTCTATTTCCAAAGACCATTTTAATGCAATAGTGCCAGTTATGGCATAAAAATTAAGTGTCACATATTTACAAAATGCCGGAGTGGAGTTTTACACTCCGCTCCCGGCATAAGACTAACGCCAGCTCAGCTCTGGCGCTGGGGTAAGTGTTCCAGCGATGTCCCCATATACCCCTCTTTTCCTCCCCCTAATAGCTGTTATTAGGGGGAAGAAAAGGGGGGGTAGTTATGGGGTGACCATCGGAATACATAAGAATATTCCCTTAGTAAAACAAATAAATATATGTATTTTTTTAAATAAGTAAAAATAAATAAATACATTGGAAAAATAATTAAATAGTAAAAACTCACCTGTCTGGGTGACGCGTTGGAGTGCAGGTGTCCAAGTACCGGCATGATACATTGTGCATGCGCAGTGTTTCTCATGTCAGGACTTGACATTTTCACTGCGGGACCCCGCAGGAGGGGTAAGTATTTGTAAATACTGTGAACGAAGCTGCCAGATAAGTGAACCTGATGCAGCTTCATTCACAGTGTACTGAAGCTGTATGTAAATAGCCCCCTTGTCTTGCAGGAAATAATTATTTATATCAGCTTTTAAAGGTGGAGCAGGGGCATTACGGAAAATGAGAGGTTCTATAATACACATTAATATATACATTATTCTGCTGTCCTATCTTATTTGAACGTAACTGGTCAATTCCCCAAAATATATTTTTAAAATAATTCTCTATTTTTACACATTTTTGTCTGTACACTTTACACAGAAACCATATTTCCTGCAAATAAACCCAAACCATGAATCAAAAACAATAGCCCTTTACCTATTTCTGCAGAAGCTTTTACTTTATAGTGGCTTCCTTACAGTGCACTATACAAGCAAGCTTTATTACATGGAGAAAACACAATGCATTTCAGAAACTACAAGAATGTGAAACCATGATATTAGTCTGCTCCAGGGCAATGCAGATTAATGCAAAAGGAAACCTAACTGAATAAAGAAAGAGATGGACAGTCCTGACAAAGCATTAGAATTGTAATGTGATCCATTCTTCTCTCAGTAAGATAAATCTGGCAGGCATTTATTAGATTACGGACTGATTCAGCATCTATTATTATAACCAGCAGTAAAATTACCCTTTAATTTATTATGTGTCCTGTAGTTAATCTGCCAATCAATTACCTAAAATGTGTTACCGGCTAGCAAAGAATATAATAACAGCGCTCTGTACAAAGGTAGAACCTAATGTGTATTAGTATCTGGCTATGTTTATGCCTACTCTACTTTTGAAGCACATTTATAGTTGTAGAAACCATCACAACGTTAGTGAATAAAAAATGTTTTAATGATATTTAAACAGAGAAACTTACATAGAAACATAGAGAGTGACGGCAGATAAGTTCCACATGGCCCATTCAGACTGCCCAATTGATATTGGCTTTTTTCTTCATTTAAACAGGTGTCCAGTTCTACCATCTCGCTGCTTTTGCCCCATAGGTGGGAAAGATAAAAGTTAATCCCTATTCACATCTGCTTTGCAAAGCCAATGGTGGCAATGGGGAAGCGGGTAAGGACTATATTAGCTCTTCAAAAGTGCAAGACATGACATACTCTTGTGCTGAGTCCTAGGGCCAGATTTACTAAGCTGCGGGTTTGGAAAAGTGGAGATGTTGCCCATAGCAACCAATCAGATTTTAGCTGACATTCTCTAGTATGTAAAAAGAAAGTGAGAGCTAGAATCTGATTGGTTTCTATAGGCAACATCTCCACTTTTCACTTGTATTTCACTTGTGGTTAAGTTGAGTGCAGTTTCTTTTATTTTAGAGGACACAAATACAAATAGAAAATGTGTTGTAAATGAAAGGTGGATTATGTTTAAATGGATGTATGGTGTTAGCATGACGTTGGGCCAGATCCACACCCCTGGATGCTTTACATGCGTGCGGGGGTCTGAAATTACGCAAGGTAGAGGGGAGTGCACGCCCCCATCACTCCCCTCTATTGCTAGTAGTTCTGGACACTTACATGTCCAGAATCCTACCTTAACTGTTCTGGATTGATCCGCGTCCTTACTTGGCCTTCCCCTTCCCCGAATCTACATTTAAATGCCTAGCTCCACCACTATGGTAGGGTTACGGCAGGCGTAAATGAAGGGTCTGCCCCTTCATCGTACCTGCAAACGTACGGAACTAGGTTCCTTTTGACAGCAGGTACACTAGAGTAACAGTTGGCGCACGCATGTACTGATATCACTTTTCAGGGGACTTACGCTAATTAGGTGTTTAAGTCCCCTGACGTTATTATTCTGGATCTGAAACACAGCACATAGACTACTCTAAACCATTTTTTTTCTTTCTTTAAAGAGTTTATAGCAATGCATTGCCGCACGTTTTAGAAAGTTTTACAGTTTTAGAAATTTCGGATTTTTTGGTTTAAAAAAAGAGAAACGTGTTTTATTTATGTTTTATTAAGAACTTATGACTGGATACAGACAGCGACTTATGCACGCTGGATGCATAGATTGGCTATCAGTTTATACTGCGCACGTGCAGTGCCACGACTTACGCATTTGAAGTCACTCTCCGCTGGTGAGGTGGGCCCTCTCTCCATGGGTATAGAAATGTAAAGGCCCCTACATGCACCCCTTGCACATACGGAATATTAGATAGCAAATTCCGTTCGTCAGCCTTACGCATGGAATCTAACCTTATTCTGAATCCGGTCTTGTGTTATAATTATTATTATTATTATTATCATTTATCATTATCATTCAGGCGTCTACAGCGCCATACAATATAAATCAAAATATAGTACAGACAAACAGGGCAGGGATGGACAGTATAGTAAATAATATAATACAATCTAAATATAAAAAGCCAATATAAATGGATTATATAAAAAAAACATACAATATAGTATAGGCCTCTCAGACTATTTGCCTTTACTTGTCTGTTTGTAGGTTTAAATGTCTGCTTATTTGATGTGCTACATATCAAGAGTTGCTCCTGAAGGAACTCTGGATAGAGCATATGCATTTTCTATACCTTGCATGTGCTACTGTTGTGCTTATACTCTGGATATGATCCTTTGTTTAAAGAATCCACTTGTCCTGAAAACTACTACCTCAGCGAGGGAAAAAAGTATAAGCATCGCTGAACATATCAACATTAAAGTTATTTCTATGTTACCTAGTATTCGTATATATTGTGCAAATGCTGTCTCCCATATGGACTTAACCCTTCCTTTATTTAATGCATTGTGTGTTTCACCAACGCTTGTTCATGACTAAGAATTGTGCATAATATATTTAGTTTAAGCAGAAATGCATTTCACAATTAGTTTCCCGGTTGTAGGAAAACTAATTGGTTTATTATATTTGTCTGAGTCAATAATGTTTAGTTTTTCTATGCTAATCAAATTAGTATGTACACAGCCACAGTATTGAATTGAAGAAGCAGATCTATCAAATGACTAAGCAAGCATAACACTTAATTACTGTTCGGTGATCTATGTGGTCATATACAACCACTTGCAATGTTCAAAACGGAATGAAATGCTACTTGCATAATTAATGGTGTATAATCATATAAGGAAAAGATCACCTTAATTAATAGAGTTGTCAAAGTAGGTGGAATAAACTTCTTTGCCTTTAATTTGAAAACTCTCAACTTCTGTTGATTCACTTCTTCCAATGAGTTACTAAGAACTCAATAACTATGGACCGGATCCAGATCCCTGTGCACTTTCTGTACGTGTGGGGGTCTTAAAGTCTGCACAGAAGAGGAAAGTGCACGCCCCTGTCACCCCTCTATCTCGTGCAGAGTTCTGGACACTTACATCTCCAGAATCCTACCTCTGTTACTGCTGTTCCCCACCCCGGCCCATCATTAACACGCCTCTATTAGGCATATGTAGGTGGAGGCCCGGCCCCTTCCTCAGGTCTTTTAACATATGGAACTGAGTTTTGTACATTAGAAGTTACGCTAGCGTAACATATGGCACGTGCATGCGCCAGTGCTACATGTCAGGGGACTTATGCAAGAGACTAAGTCTCCTAACATATTTAAGTCTGGATCTGACACTATAACATACCCTCCAACTGTACCTATTTAGCAGGTACAGTGCCTTTTTTTAGTGGTCTGTACCGGCTAAACAGGCTCTTGTACCGGATTCTGACCCAGAAATTCCCTACCCCCTATACTCACCTTCCAGTCCTGAAACATCTGATCACTATAGCAGAGCTGCAGGGATAGACTCCTACAGCACTGCTATAGTGACAGGACCCTCTCCTGTGAGTTCTAAGCTCATATAATAAGGTGTAAAATAAAAATAGTTTAAAGCCCCGCCCCTTCTCTGGACAAGATACACCCCCTTCATGGACACGCCCCCCTGGTGTACCGATTTTCCAGTAAAAAATGTTGGAGGGTATGCTATAATAGCCCTTAAAGCATTTTGCTATATTTTTTTTTTATTATATAATTTAGGTTCTGGATTTTGACTGCAAAATAGATGGTTTCCTATTGGCACCTAATGAATTTTAGGTGAATATAAAGTTTGGTGAAGTGACTGCATGTAGCAATTGTTTTCTCTTCCTCTTGGTTTAAGTAGTCGCACTACACCTTGGATGCACACATAAGGGTGAGGGGGGTATACAGGGGTATGGCATGCTGTCACTTCTCCCATGGATTTAATTGAATAGCTATAAATCTCCATTCACTTATATTATTTCTATTTTTTCATACCGCCACTTCTAAATTTCCACTTCGACCACTGGGTTGAACTGTTCACCTTTGCAATATCATGTTGAACTACATCAAGGGGTGTATTAGTATTAGTATAAAATTAGCATAGCTCACCTTACAACATGGTTTGTCAAAAGCACCTGTTGTTGCTGTTAGACTCAAACACTGGGTCAGCTTTATAAGGCAGGTGAGACATCAGGATTGTATTTACTTGTTAGGAGGCTCTCAGTTAACCACTAAAAATTCTATGTCAATCAGAGATTACTCAATGTACTATATATCCAAGCAACACTGGCTTAATGCAGAATGCAGCAAATATATGCCGTTCACTGTTTTTAAACACAAAGATGTTCAGACAGAGCAGAGATAGGAGAATAAAATCTCTGTGTCCTATTTGTTCTTAATTTATACTGTATATGTTTTATGTTACTTGTATATTTTTGTATCCCCAAACAAAGGAATATAAGTTTATGCAAAACCAAAACTTTGCCATTGTCTTTTAAATTTATTTCTTCATAGCAAGTGCAGAATTGACGGTAGCAGCAACTTTTCTAGCGCTATATACTGATTAAAATATTATGAATTTACCACTATAAAGTCATGTACACAGAAAGTACTAAGTATTGCGATATATTAGTTCCATTTTTAAGCAAGTTTATCTAAGTTGTACATTAAAAGTAATCCTCTGACTGAATTCCTGAGCTATTTAAGATTAAATAGAAAATAAGATCATTAAGGGAATGTATGACGCAGAGGAAGAAAATGTAAAAGTAGCAAATCGGGAATGATAGCGTTTCTCATTGATGTATGTGCTCATGGGGATGCCTGTGCATGGCCTGGATCATCTTTCTGAAATGAAAGGAAATAATCAATAATAACCGCATTACCAATTAATAGATTCCTATTGAAGGTTCAGGCCAGTTAACGTGCTCACAGAGACGAATTCTGAACAGCAATACACTACTGCAGAATATAAATGAACTGTCTAGACTTTATTAATACTGCATGTGTGAGGAATCAGATAAGGACATTAATGGAGTTTATTTGTGGTGCATGCATCAAATGATATTAAACAACTGAAAATAGAAGTAAATGAATAGAAGTAATACAGACATTAACTTACTTTTAGCAGTGCACATCACTGTGCACTAGGGACCGGATCCTAAAACCCCATTATTCTGAATTTTGATCTCCATGCGCCACACAAGACGGGATCCAGTATCAGAACTTTATGGTATCCACAGATCTAGTGGAGCTCTTGGGTAATCACTGCAAACACTTGCATGGGCCTCTGACACAACGAGCCTCTGATCGCACTTGGCAGCCTATACATAGTAATACTAATCGGTTGCAAGCCCCTCCCCTCCCTATCGAAAGCTTCAGAAGTGCCATTAGTCTTATTTGTAGATAGCCAACCCTGAACACAGGTGCATACCCTGTTGGATTTTTGTTCTACTCATGACAATTGCCTTGACACCTGTACTTTATATGAATAGCTTTATACATATACTTGCCATGTGTTATGTTGATTATTGTAAATATTTCCTCTGCAGACATTTTCAATGAATGGATTCCACTGTTCTTCGTCAATGGCAGAACATCGAGTAGAGGTTGCTAACCCACTACAGCGTCTTGACTTGTTCATGGGCCGCTTTCACAATGTGTTGCTGACATCAATCACTGTCTTTACTCAAGGGGCTCTCACCATATCCAATCTAGGCACGTCCGGGGGAAACTTCATGCAGGTAAATTCAGATATAATATAGTCCTAAAGAACAAGCTGTTGTGTCTGATTTCTGATGTGTAATTTCTGTGTCTGCATTCTTTGTTTACATTTACATCACCTTTTTCCCCCAGGTTTAATATATAAAGAGGTCAAATTCTTTCATATGGGAATAGTAAAATAAGTACATTCTTGGTTACTTTGCTGATAAATGGAAACAGACAGTATAGTAGTTGCCTGCTGAGGGGCAGTGTCAGATTAAGATTTTTTGGGGCCCCTGGGTAACTAATTTGTGGGGGCCCCTGCTGCACATTAACAAGCAGTTCCCTTCATTCACACTATATTAACCCTCCCCACAACCCCCCCATACACACTTTAGTAATCCCCTTACATGTCCTGAATCTTCTCTCCAGACTGCTTCTTTGTCGGTAACTTGTAAAAATAAAAAAGAGAATAAATAAAAATGCTGTGACTAGCCAGAGAAGCACCGCGAGCGTAACGTCGCACAGTGTGTAGATCACAGAGTGTGACTGCTTAGGACTCCATGTCAGAACCCAGAGCATAATAAAAAACATCAAAGGTGTTCCTGCTGTATAGCATGAGTATAGGTGAAGGTGATTGACATCCTTCTCCTAAGCACGCTACAGCACCCACTGGAATGTGCCAGTGACCACAATCAGGGCTGTCGTCAGAAGTTGTGGGGCCTGGGACACATCCATGAGACCCCACCCCCTATGTGACATCATCAGTGACATCATATGGGCGGGCCCCGCAGACCTGTGTTAACAGCTGGCCGGTCAACAGGGAAATTATTTCATGCACATTGGTCCACTAATGATGGTGGGTCCCATCAGATCGGGGTCCAGACAGTAATCCCGTCTGCCCCCAGCCCCCCACTGTGATGGCGGTGATGATCGCAATACCTTGTGCTTAAGAAGAGCATGTCAGTCACTGATTTTCATTCTCTTGAACTGCAGCAAGAGTAAAGTCTGGGAGCCCCAGGATTACTGCCCTGGTTGCCTTATGGTTAATCCGGTCATGCTGAGATATGGTCATGTTTCTTTGATTTCACTGAGTGATCAGTAGCACTTGGAACAATTATGTCAGTGACTGTGAAGTTTCAAAATCATCAATATGTAGATAACATCTTATCCCAGCATTATCCTTCCAATAGCCACCAATTTAACAGCCATTTAGCATCTTATTCCAATGTTGTTAGATCATGCTTCTGATTAACTCCAGATTGTTTTGTTTTTTCAGTTTTTTGCTTTTATTTGCTTTTTCAGGAGCAAACCTGTGATACATAATATTGGAAGCAATTTATGTGCATTGGGGCTGATTCAAAGCTGTAATTTTTTCAATGGTAGAGGTGAAATGAATCCCAATTCAGTCATATACATGTTTTTATAAACATCACCCCAGGGTGCATCTTTATCATTCTTAGAATTGACATTAGAAGCCGGACATTTGTAAATCTATATGCCTAAAACAGTCAAAATAGTTTCTTCCCAACTATTAATCTTCTGTAGGTCATAAAAAGATACCGAAGCAAGGGACAATATGGTAGATTATGAACCAATGCAATTGTAGACAACTTTAGAGATTCAATAGCTATGCTGATAGCCTGAACAAGCATAGCAAATTATTTCTGTAACTACAGTTTAAGGCTAAGAGATTCCCACTTTTAATGCCAACCCCCAACCTAAAAACTGACTAACATTCTATGGATGTTGCTCATTATAAAGAACCCATTAATCCCTTTCCCTTACTATAATATATATATTTCAGCTATGAATAGAACTTTATTGCAGAAAGGGTTCTATATAGTAGTTTGTTTTGTTATGGCTCTGGTAACACATACCTTTATGTATTTGGTATTATGACAGATGTATTAGTCAATATATATATATCATTTCAATTAGATAATTTGACAAATGGAGTTCTAGACAGAGCATGTCTCCTACTCACTAGCAGTCTTTTATTATTAGGTTGTGTGAATATGACACATCTGAAGCGTAAAGTAGCACTTGAGGCAGCTGCCAAGCAGAAAGGGGAAAGGAGAAAAAATGGACTTCCTTCCTATGCTCCAACTTGGTGAAAAGCTTTCCATGCTGTCTTTATTTTTTCATAAAAGTGCAGCTGTTTGAGCCTCTTACATTGATTGTTTCCAGTCTGTGGCTGGGAAACAGAGCTCGGAGTACAGCTGTTGGATTTCACAATGGATATTTTGCTGGAAAGTGTAAAACTGTGTGGATATGCCAGTTAATAACACTTCCCACTTGTAAAGATATTACAAGTTAATTAGATACTTCAGGACAAATATGAAGGGAATGTCAATGTCTATTTCTTAATGAATTCCAGGAAAAATATGAAGGGGATCTTAATATTTATTTCCTAATGAACTTGTTCAATGGGTCAATTATTTTTTAAGTAGTTGTTTTGTTCATTATGTGTGAAGATCAGAGTGTGGAGATGGGGTAAGTGCAGACGTAAGGACATATTTTCTTTTCAGGAGTACAAAAAGAAGATCCAGACTGAATAATGACAGCTAATTTATACATGCTGCATGCGTAAATCTGGCTGAAGGAACACACTGCACATGTACGCAGCAGATTTTACGCATCGTAACTCTGATCGTACGTAACTTGTATGTAACTCCGTACGATAAGGTGTGACATCCCTTTGCAAGCCGAATACATGCAGAGTGGGTGGAGGGAGGCATTTAAATGGTACGACACAGTGATACGTACGACCAGAGATACACAAGGAAAAGGTAGGGTTCTGAACACGTAAGTCAGCTAAGTTATGTGCGTACGAGGAGCGTGCCAGGGGGAGCGCATTATATTTAGTAGTGAGAAAGTCATGTAAGCTTGCACATGTAAATCAACCTAAAGTCTTGATCAGGCCCATTGACTAACAGCCATTAAGCAGCCCCCTTCCTTGCATGAAATACAGACTAATAAATATTATTTGTATTCTTTTTATAAACAAACACAATGTTGTCACAGAATTAAAGGATATTAAAACAGGTCATTCATTTTATTTAGCAAAATAGAAGTTTAATGACTGGATGAGAATGAACTAAATAATAACATAAACCTTTATAGAAGACTTGTTGCTTTTCCCATAGAAACAACATCAAAGTTGTTGTTCAATACAATAATAGTAAGTGCATTATCTGCATATACTGTATTACTGTGACAAGAGATTGTATTATAGATATGAGATACAGGGATTTCAGAGCATATATTTACACTATCTTCAGAAGGATATATAGCCAGACACCATAGCAAATCTTCTTTACTGATTCTGTGCATGTGCTATGACAGGCATGTGCAAGGTGGGCTCTGGCACTGTTCTGTTAGGTAAGTGGCCTTCTTGGGATCTTCGTAGTCACCTCTAAGTAATTGCCATGCTGTCTGCACCCAGTGTAATTAGTACATGGATACCATCCATTCATGAATTCTTGAATATGATTGTCACCATAACTAGTGATCACTTTATTGACACTTATTGGTCTTTACTCTGTGAATGTACCATACACTACTGTACAGTCTACGGGCCTCATTTACAAAGGACGATTTTTGAAGGCGAGATGAAATCGTTTCATCTCGCCGCGATTTACCCGCAATTTTTTGGTTTAAATCGCAGTATTCACAAAGATGCGATTTAAATCATATCACGCGAGTTGCTGCGATTTTGAAAGGGCTAAATCGCGGTAGTTTTCTATAGAAAAGCACAGCGAGTAGACCTTGAAAAAATCGCAGCAAGTCGCGGGAGTTCAAAAAACACAAGTGCTGCATGGTTGAAAGCCTTAGCGATGCTGTGCGGATAGAACTACAAGGCTAAGCATTGCTTAGCCTTGTAGTAATATCAGCGTCAGCACGGTAAGGCTTCTAACCATGCTGCGCTGTGTGTAGTGTGTGTAAAAATAGACAGTGTGCATCAAACATACATTTACAGTAAGTGAGCATGTAAAAAATAAATTTTCCCTAACTAATTATGTTCCCTAATGTGTGAACTTACCCCCGGTGGTCACTGTCCCCTATCCTAAGTGTGTGAATGCAGTGTGTGGTGTTGTAAAAAAAATAAAAGTTTTGGGCACTCACCGTTTTCTGTCATCTGTCTTGGGAAGCCTTGCTGGATGTGCTAAAACTTCTTCACTTTATTGGAGTCTGGGTTCCGGGTGATTGGAGTCACTCGTCCGGTTCTCTGGCTCTTCTGTACTTGACATGGCGGGGACGCGCTCCTCTTCTTCCTCGGCGCTGCTCCTAATGACAATTTGGTCGTTAGGGGGCAGTGTTTTATATAATAGATGACGTCAGTTACACTGGTGCTCTAGCATTTCTGACGTCATATATTATATAAAACATTGCCCCCTAGCGACAAAATGGTCATTAGGAGCCATGCTGAAGAAGAAGAAGAAAGCTCCTGTTTCTGTGTCGTGAAGAAAAGAAGAGCCACAGAACACGAGAAGAACAGGAAGGAAACTCCTATCAAGTGAAGAA